>JABCKW010000896.1:0-26256 GCA_014824385.1 Fusarium cyanostomum
AAAAGATATGTATTAGGCCCTTAAGCTTATTAAATAAGAGAATAGCGACTTTGTGGAGAAGAAATCTAATTTATAATATATTCAAACCCTGAAGTGTAGATATAGGATGCTGTGGCGAGGAGTAAATGTCTAAGTGGCCAGCCATGTGGGTCATGGAGGCACAGTCAGGGCATATTTTCACGCGGTAAACACCTTTGAATGAATATCCCTGGATTTTACAAACTCTGCCTGCATTGTTGGTCTTCAAGGGCGACATGGGTAGTCGGGTGCCAGAAAGCGTTCATTGTGCAAGCCTAATCGGTTGGCAGCGGCGAAAATTTCGACTTTGCACAAACCTCACTGTGACGCACTTTGCTGCCCACCCAACCAACGTATCAAATCATCTCGATCATCTTCCGAATATAGACAACAGGGAGCTCTCAGCACCATACCCTTCACCGAAGCGGTTTAGACGCCCCCTTCCCAGTGTTCGCTGCCAAAAACCAGCGGACGCGGCCTACCCTATATAAGCCACCCGAACCCCGTCACCGTCTCCGTCACCGCATCCGACCCGATGCCCGGCTCCGATACCAGCCGGCCTTGCAAGCGGTGCAAGGTCGAAGATGCTCCGTTTCGACTACGAACAGATCCCACATGCAGGTAACTATTCTCCACTCTCACGCAAACTCTTACCAGCACCTGTCTCATTTGACCTTCGCGCATATGCTGACTCATCCACCAGCGACTGCTACGTCCAATATGTTGGATCCAAGATGAACAAGCGCCTCGGCGCTCTCCATAAAGAGACACGCTTCTCAAGGGAGCTCACAACTCGTCGATACCTGGCCGGGCTGTCATTTGGCCCGTCATCGAGTGTTTTTGCCCAGCTTCTTGATGAAGCGGCCCTTCGCCATTCACAGAAGAAGGCATCGTCACCCTTTGAACCCATTATCGTCCACATTGACACGGATCTATCACCCCCGGGAGGAGAGTCAGCTGCCAGAAAGCTCCTGGATGAGTACCGCCAGCGATTCCCACACGCTACCTTTGACTGCATTCCTCTCGCTCATGTCCTCTCGGTCAAGAGTATCGATTGGTCAACCCTCCCCCTGGATGCCGGCACACCAGACGAGGACCCATCCGCTCGTCTCCGGCGGCTGTTTGACGCCCTGCCTACAGTGACCTCACGCGCCGATGTCCTCCGCCAGCTCATCCGTCATCTCCTCCTCCACACTGCCCGAGAGCGGTCTTGCTCCGCGCTTCTGCTCGGCCATAGCACTACTGCCCTCGCCGCCTTGACGCTCTCCGAGGTCGCCAATGGGCGAGGCTTTGCAGTGCCGCTACAGGTCACTGATGGGATGACCACAGTTTGCACGTATGAAGCAACGGCGGGCGGACCTGCGCAAGAGACCAGCCGAGTCGAGTTTCCCGTGTATTATCCCCTGCGAGAGGTCTTCCGCAACGAGATCCTGCAGTACATCGACCTCGTAGCCTCACTGAAGGGACTTGTCCCGTTGGAGCAGGTGGGCGCCACCGCTGGAGGCAACGTCGTCTCACACAAGGACTTGAGCATCGAGGAAGTGATGGCGCGGTACTTTAATAGTGTCGAGGAGGGTTACTCTGGCATCGTCGCCAATGTTGTCCGTACTACGGGGAAGCTGGGGCGAGTTCCTGGGAATAGCTTTTGTGGGAGTTGCGGCATGTCACTCGATGCTGAAGGCGACTCGCGATGGGCGGGTGAGATAGGAGATGATCCCGATGACCGGCCCGGCGTTGAAGGCGCAAGTCGGCTGTGCTACGGATGTAAGCGGTCGATTCATGGATAGAACAGTAGTTAAGAGGCTAAACGTAAAATGATCGAGAAAAAAGACATCGTTATTGTGTATTCTGATGTCATACAAGGTCTATCAAGACTTGGAAACTCCCTAAAGATGCGCCACGCCGCCTTTTGATTGCCAAATCCGTGACCTGGGCGATGCCAAATGCTCCCATCGTCTAACCAAAGTGACCATACACATGGGGGGCTTGAAAAATCCGCCCCTCCCTATCATATACAAGAGCCTATGTGCTCGTAGATTCAAATCGTGCCTAGTACTTTCACAGCTGACCTTCCAAAAAAATTGCCGGGCGGCTTCTAAGTCGCCATTTCCACTCTATCTGGCAGAATGTGATTCTCAATCTTGCGGACCAGCTTATTGGTCTGCTCGGCCAAGCTGAGCGTCAAGATGGTGTGAGGTAGAATCCGGGCGAGGTGAGGGAAGAACCCCTTGTAGAGAGCGAAGAGGCCTTCGGAGCGGATTGTCTTGGAGAGACAGTCAACAACGCCCTTGTATAGGTTTCCGTTTTGGTTGTAAAGACGAGACATGATGGTGTCTGCAAGCACGTTCAGAGTCAGCGACTGGAGGTAAAATAAGAGCTTGAAACCGAGAATGAAACTTACCAGGAGGATGCATGACGCAGCAGACGACAAAGCCACTCATGGCGCTGGAAGCAAGATGGAGAGTAGGGCCCTCCTCCATGCCAAGATGGCGGACCAGACGGCGCTTTGCGAAGAAGTAGGTAGGAAGCTGAACAGAGCTGCCAAAAGCAGTTCGGATCATGGCAGCTTGCACGCCACGGTAAAGGCCGCGGATACCCTCATTGCCGTAAATGGACTTGAAGCCGTGCCATGCGCCGCGGTAATGGTGCTGGGTACCGACGGGACGGAACTCGGAGTAGCTCTGAAGACGGGTCTTGACGAGGAAGAAAGGACTGCCGGCACAGGCGCCGATGACGCCCGAGGCGGCACCGCAGAACATGTTGATACCGAGGTTTTGGGTCTTGCCGTCCTTGAATAGGAGAGTTGCGAGGCCGTTGCGCATGGGCTCGTAGAAGCCGAGACGGCAGCCATTGAGGAGGACCTGGTAGATGTAGGCGGCGCCGATACCGCGGTAAATGCGACGGACGCCCTCGTTGCGCACAATGACGCTCACGCCGTGGATGGGTCCTCGGTAGTGGTGAGGTTGGTGACCCTTGTTCTGGAGCTCGCCCTGCAACTGCATGCTATAGAGGAACAGCTGGTCAGCGGGAGTGACAATCAACGGGCGAGGATCTGGAGGCTCTGAATTTACCGGATCTTGACGGTTTCAAAAGGATGGGTCGCGGTGACGGCGCCGCAGGCGGCAATGCCACCAGCGATGAAGGCCCTGTGAGGACACGGTCAGCACAGGAAAAAGACCGCAGTCGTAATCAAGACGCCTTCTGCGAATATCGAGGACATCTAGACAACTACGAGGGATAAATGCTTACCCTACGGTCGTCGACATGGCCCCGAGCTCTCCAGTCGCAGGGAGGCGGCCAACGTTTTAAGGATCAGAGAGGCACAAGAGCGCGAGAGGAGGGAAGAGGTCCCTAGAAGGGTTGGAGAGCTCGGGAGAGGGAACTTGTCTCGACGATTGGCCGCAATGGGGAGCCCAAGGGAATTGAGATGGAGCAAGAGGAGAGGGGGGTAAGAGGTGAGTAGGCGAGAAGAAGATTGGGAAGCGTGGAAAGGAAGGGTTCACACCATCACCGGGCGGCTTCGGACCCTATCGCAGCGCGAGAAATTGTCAGCGTAGAGGTACCACCCACAGAGCAATTACACCAAAAAGGTACGAGGTAGGTGAGCAGCCTACACGCGACAAAGCTTCTGGGGGGAGATATATCTAACTCTGGATCTACTAGGCCTTGGTCAGCGGCTGACGAGATCGGGACTGTCAGACGGGAAGCGCTAACAATTCCCATGAAATCCTTCCGAATCAATGCCCAAGGCTGGGTATTCGCGGTCCTGCAATACCGTATGTCGACGATCCAATCTCTGGGTGGGATTTTTTTCTTATCCACTTGCGCCGGGGTCGGGAGCCGGCAACATTCATGCCGACGTCGGCGGTGATTTTCGCGGGGAGATGCGGGCCCTTGCGTCAGTAGGTACTTAGGTAGACAGGTTCTGATTTGATGACTAAGGAGAATGGAAAGCAGACTCTAACGCTAGGGCCAAGGGGACAGCTTGTCGTGGGCGTATCAAGGCACTTCAACACATGGTGGCTTTGCGCAATTGGGACAAGCTCGGCTTGTGAAGGCTGTGTTGGCGATTATCTTCCACAACGTCAGTCTCCTGATCTAGCTGATTCAGGCGCAAGATTCCTTCTTTCACTGTGCGAAATTGCACGACGATCTCAGCGTCAGAGGAAGTCGTGCATCCGGCCGAGCGAAGTGCATTGCATCAAATGATGGAACTCAGAATTGTAGAGGGCCCTGCTGCAGCGGGATTACAGTGGATTTAATGCTTCAAGGGTCCCATGGCGGCCTTCCGAGAAGCTCTCGTGCTGCACCCCCGCCCACTGCGGGAGGACGCACCCCTCCAGCTGTTGGCTCTCCGCTAGCTCGTGTCGACAGATGGATTCCAATCGCAAAACACCAACTCAGGTCAAAATAACCTCGAATTTGCGTCACACCCTGGCTCGACACACCCTGGCATACGCCAACGACTTTGACGGACCACGACTGAACCGTTGTGGCCTTTAGCTGTCTGCTGCGCGTCTTGCTATCCGTGCAATTGGCCCATTCGTTCTCGTTCTCACCCTTCGTGGGCTTTGTCCCCGGAAGCTGCCCGTCGCATCAACTCGGCTTTAGTATCCCGATCCACGTCGCTCAGCGTCCTTGCCTAGGTATCATGGCTTCAACACCTATGGATATCGACCGGTCGAATACCCCCAACGGTTCTTCGCTCAACATCCACCGCACCATTGGCGCCACTGCCTCTGTCTCCAACCTATCCGATGTGATAGGCAACTTTCGTCCGACCAAGGTACAGCCGTTACCCTTTCTGCACCATGAAGTCTGGCAATTGAGTCATGGATTAACTATTCTCATACTTACATTCTCATACTTACAGCTTTTTCGCCGCGATGACATCAAAGACGGTCGTCCGCAACCCCACGTGCTATCCATCGACTACGACGACGAAGGCCAGCTCGTAATGACTTCGGCCAGCGACGAGACGATCCAGATCTACCATGTCAAAGAAGGTCGCCATGAAAAGAGTCTACTTAGCAAAAAGTACGGCGTCAAGCTCGCCAGATTTACTCATACAAGCTCTAGCATCATTTTTGCCAGCACCAAACAAAACGGTACTTGACACTTACTATCCATGCGCAAGACATATAATGCTAATCTCTGTTCTTTTTTCCAGATGCCATTCGATATCTCGCTACGCACGACAACTCCTTCATCCGCTACTTCGAAGGCCACGAGGGTAGCGTAACCTCCCTGGCAGTCCACCCTGGAAGCGACAACTTGATATCTTGTTCTCAAGACAATACGGTACGCCTATGGGACACACAGACCAAGAACTGCCAAGGCCAGCTGTTCCTTCGCTCGCCTTACCTCGCCGCATACGACCCTTCTGGAACCGTCTTCGCCGTGGCCTGCCCGAGCAGCGGCACGGTCTTACTCTACGATGCGCGCAATTTTGACAAAGCCCCATTCGCGACAGTTGATATCGTGGAACAGTGTAGGAGGGTGGACTCGCAATGCCTCGTCAAGGGCTGGACGAAACTTGAGTTCTCCAACGACGGCAAGTCGTTGCTCGTTGGCACGCGAGGCAATGGCCACTTCCTACTAGACGCCTTTGAGGGCACGCTGAAAGCATATCTACGCAAGCCTAACGGTGGAACACGACGCTTGGCGGTAGGCGAGACAGCAGCCTCTGGTGGTGCATCATCAGATGGATCTAATGTCGAGAGCAGCGGCGAGTGCTGTTTCGCTCCCGATGGCCGCTACGTCATCAGCGGCTCCAAGAAGGACGTGCTGGTGTGGGATACCATGGCGGCTCCAGACGAAAACAAGGTGCTGGAACCGAGTTGGACGCTACCCGATAAGAGAGAGGCTGCTGTCCTAGCATTCAATCCTCGATACAACTTCTTTGCTACGGCTGATCAAGAGTTGTTGTTCTGGCTGCCCGATCCCCATGCGTGAGTGGATAAACCAGACATTCTCGCAGGCAGCGATGCATCTGGACAGGGGAAAGATGGAGCGTTAACATTGATAAAAAGGACAGTGATCTCATGACCCTTTGGAAAAAATGAAAAGAATAGATACCCTTGGCTTGGAGAGATGATGGTATCGAATATTGGTGAATATTCTGATATAGTAAAAAAGCCACCCTGTGAACTTGTGTACTTATTGGTATCATGTACAAGTTTCAGGTTCAATTAATTGCCGGATTTGACTTGTCCCCTTAATTTCCCAATGTGGAAAGTTAATAGGCAGGCAGATGGGCTCACTTGGTAGACCGAGATCCTGGCTGATGCAGGTGGCAGTACTTCTATTGCACGGCTGGAGAGCCAACACATCTGAGCTGGCCTTGCAAAAGAAAAAGGCAACATATGCTCGAACGCGACGCCGCGTTTCTTTGTATTTGGAGTAATTTGTTTCCGGACTTGGATAATAACAGATGATCACCATGGAGCCGCAAGCTGCTGGGCAAACCTGGGCCCGAACGAATAACCTAGGCATACGTGTTTGGTGGGTAGGTTACGCCAACTTCACTGATGACCGCCTCAACCTCTAACGATGGTACTTGCACTGGAGGAACAGTTCCTGTCTTTTGCACCTTGCTTGTATTCGAGGGAATACGGCGGTTGCAAATCTGTTGATTGAGTGAGGATGGGGTACATCCGGATACCCCAGATGGAGCCAAGCTCTCAGCTTTGGCGTACGTACTGAACGCGAGTGTGGTGAGTTGTATCCCTCGGCCGCTGGAATGAGCTGGGAAAATGAGAAGGGAAGAGGCTGACTTGTAGCAAGGCCCGTCAACTCATCGAAAATGGAGCCGATGTTGACGAGGTCCTTATGAAGGGGACAGTGGTAACCTTCCAATCATGAACCTGACGCTCAGGGGCAGCAACCCACAGTACGCAAAGGAAGAGGTTGAAATTGCACACATGGTCTGCGGAAGAATGAAAAATATCAACATGGAGATTGATGGAAATCCGGCGCTGTGGCGCTATGCGAGGAGAGGCGAATGTGGAAGTTCGAGATACCGTCTTATCGTTGGTGGCACATGACTCAGACCAGAATACACAGCGTGGAAGAGTGCACCAATAATTGGATACTGGAATTAGATATTGTGGACTGGAATGACAAAATGTGAAGTCTTTAAGATGGATGACATGCAGTATTGAAGTGCAGTTCATGGTGTTGTGGCGTCTAGGTAGAGCATCCCCTCGCTCCCCGATTAAGGTCCCAGCCCCACCACAGGAATATCCCACTTGCAGCCTCATTCAACTCTCCACCTCAAGACGACATTGCTACTACGGACGCCCAAGCTCGGCCAAACAACAACGCATAACAGCATCTCATCTCACACTCAACCGTCGAAGCAGAAGATCAAATCTGAGGCAAGAAAATTAATCGGGAGTCATCGGGGACCCTTGATCTTCATCGCCACCGAGTCGCACTTCTCATCGTGCGCACACGACGTCGACAACGATATCCTTGATAGGCGGAGTTGGACAATACATGCAATAATGCCCTACTTCAAGACGAGCCAGGAATGGCTCGACCAGTCAATCGCCCTCCTTGACTCCCGGCCTGCCACCGTACGCCCCCCACGCACTCTCCGTCACTCTCCCACCGCCAACATTTGCCAGCAAGGCGCATAGCTGACTACCATAACCCCAGACCCGAATCACAACAAAATACAAACTCTCACCCGCTGCCTCCCGCCCTGACGCTCCGACCGACGCAACAGCGGCCCCCAAGCCCCCCCGCGGCCGCCTCGTCTTTAAAACGTACGACCCCGTCAGCGGCACGACCCTCAAGTACCGTACCACCAAGGCCGCCGAGGTGTCCCGGCTCGTGTACGCCTCGCTCGGGCGCCTGGGGAGGAGCATGGCTGCTGTGCCGGACGTGCCCGAGGTGGCGATGCCGGATGCTGCTGAGGTGGAGGAGCAGCAGGCGCCACAACCACCGCCGACACAGCAGGCGTCGCAAGGTGGCGGCGGAAAGAAGAAGAAGAAGGGCAAGAAATGAGGGAGCTAGGAAGAGGGCTGATGGTTGGATATTCTATACTTGAAGCGTCTATCCGGAATTGTGTTGATGGTCGATGTCATGTTCATGATCGCACTACGGCTTGCCAACAAAGAGGGGAGTTGCATAGAGATAACAATAGAAGCAAAAGGCATATCGGCACAAGTCAAGAATGTCACGGCCGAAAAGACCAACAGGGCTTGATTTAATTCAATTAGCTTATCAGGGTGTAATTGCTGAGACTCGAGATTCTATCCTCGAGAGGGTCAATTTATGTCCAAGCTCACATCACAGCTGGGTAACAAGCCACAGTCGAAAGATAGACATGGCGTACAATTGTCAAAGCTGCGAGCCACGGTAAATGCATAAGCATGCTTGTTAATCTAACCAATTCATCTCCTCCTATGAGTGTGCTACAGTAATATCGTCATCCATAAACAATGAAGACCGTCAATGCTATTTTCATCCGCCCAAAGTCCAAGTCCTGTGAACGCCTTGTCGATCCGTGCAAATCCAGCTTCCGGATCCCAAATATGATCGCGAACTTTATGACCGGTCTCGGTCGTATTAGCTAAGTATCGCTGCTCCTAGGCTCGTCTCAGTGTACAGTTGCAAAAGGAAATAAAACAGGGTATATGTTCGTATGTGCGCGTAGGGCCCTGGACATCAGTAGCCCAGGCCAAGGTAAAAAGAAACAACGTGAAACGTGACATTTAGAAGTCGTCGTCAAAGGTGAAGTCACCGCCGTTCTCGCCCTTGGGCTCTTCATCGTCAGTCTTCTTGTTGGCGCTGTGCAGGACACCAGCCTTCTGGTAGTCACCAACACGCTTCTCGAAGAAATTGGTCTTGCCGCCGAGGGAGATGTTCTCCATGAAGTCGAAGGGGTTGGTGGCCTTGTAGATCTTCTCGTTACCGAGAGCGACGAGCAGACGGTCAGCGACGAACTCAATGTACTGTTTCATGAGGTCCGAGTTCATGCCCAGCAGGGCGCAGGGGAGAGCCTCAGTCAAGAACTCCTGCTCAATAGTGACGGCATCAGTGATGATGTCCTGGATCATCTGCTTGCTGGCACGGCCCTTGAGGTGGGAGTGAAGGAGGCAGGCAAAGTCGGTGTGAAGACCCTCGTCACGAGAGATGAGCTCGTTTGAGAATGTCAGACCAGGCATGAGACCACGCTTCTTGAGCCAGAAGATGGAGGCAAAAGCACCGCTGAAGAAGATGCCCTCAACAGCAGCGAAGGCAACGAGACGTTGAGCAAAGGAAGAGCTCTTGTCCTGGATCCATCGAATAGCCCAGTCGGCCTTCTTTCGGATGCAAGGAATGGTCTCAATAGCGTTGAAGAGGTAGGTTCGCTGGGAAGGCTCCTTGATGTAGGTGTCAATGAGCAGAGAGTAGGTCTCGGAGTGAATGTTCTCCATCATGATCTGGAAGCCGTAGAAGCATCGAGCCTCGGGGATCTGGACCTCGCCACTGAATCGCTCGACGAGGTTCTCGTTGACAATGCCATCAGAGGCAGCGAAGAAGGCAAGGATGTGGGAGACGAAGAATTGCTCGTCGGCAGTCAGGCGGTTGTTCCAGTCGTGGAGATCTTTAGACAGATCAATCTCTTCGGCTGTCCAGAAAGAGGCCTCGGCCTTCTTGTACATCTGCCAGATCTATGATATGTCAGTATAGAGGTCAAGTGTGGAGAACCACTTTACGCGTCAAGACGCGTCACGTACCTCGTGATACTTGATGGGGAAGAGAACGAAGCGTTGAGGGTTCTCCTGGAGGAGGGGCTCATCGGTGTCCTCAGCCTTGATTCCAGAGGCGACGATGGCCTTCTCCTCTTTCTTGGTCTCCTCGACGAACTTCGTCTTAAGATCAGTGATGTCGGCGGCATTCTCGTTGAGGGGTTGGTTCTCCTTGTTTGAGGCACCGAAGTCGAGCTTCTTGACGGGAGACTCCATCTTGAAGTTCTCAATGGCAGAAGCAGCCTGTTGGAGAAGATGTTAGTTATCAATTGCCTGTATAACAAGGAGCGGCTATAGTATGCACGCGTTGGGTGCAGCTGCCGTCGGCGTCACTCACCTGCTTCGAAGGGGTGATTTGCGCGGCCATTGTGTAGTATGTGCGTGTCTGAAGGAAGGAATAGATCGTAGTTTGACAAGACAAGACAAAAACACGGTAAGGGCTTTGTATATGCGTTGGACTCTTGAGGAAGAGAATGTGGACGCGGTGTTGGTGGTCTGGCCTCGGGGTATGGGGCAGATGGGCTTTTGTACAGCCAAATGCGCTGTCACGTGGATCGGAACGCGTCGCGGCGTGTTCTCGGTGTGTGGGTACAGTGGGCCAATTAACGGAGCTAGAGGCTGGGGTGTCACTGCGCGTTCACTGGGTGAACCAGGGGTTCCGTGACTTTCGGGCGGCGACAGGGATCGCCAAGACGCTAGCGCCCAGGCTGGTGCCACCTGAATCTCCAGCCACCAGCTTCAGTGAACCAAGAAAGACGCGTAAAGACGCGTTTTGGGCAGCTTCACGTTCGTCTTTGACAAGGTTAAGTACGTACTACGCTTTCTTCTTCTTTTCTGCCCCACCGTCTTGTACCTGCGTTTTTGCAGGGGGTGATGATTCAGACTTGGCCAGAGTAACGTCATGACTGGCGTTTATCAATCAGCAAAACACTTGCATATCTCGCTCGCGTCGTTGGGGCAATGCGGAATGGGCTGCAGCTGGTGCATGACGCCAGACGGGACCGAGCTCTTATCCGGCGGTGGAGGTCATGAAGAGTTTCTAGGACAGCGATTATTGCAAAGACGTCGTAACAAAGTGCTTAGGAGTTCACAGTGATGAGCGTCGAAGCTGTCACTGACGAATTGCCAATTTTCCGCGAGTCTGTACCTTGTCTCAAGGGTGAGAGACGCGTTTCCAGGGTGACAGCGCGTCCTGGCCGGGGATCTCCGAGCACGGTATGACGATTCCGGGTCGAGGTTGGCGCGGCTCCAACTCCGTTTCCAACCATCTCCAGCTCCTAGAGGTAGGTACACAGAAAATGCCAGAGTTCAGGCTAAACCGGGCTTGCTTGAGCTGGGCTTTCAGGTGTCCATGAGGAGGCACGCAGTCGAAAGAACACTTAGCTAGGCCTCCCAAGCAGACTCAATTTCTTTGATAGACAGGAGGCTTCTAGCTATTTTATGATTTATTTTATGATCAAGTGCATAGTACGTAGCGACCTGCCAACGGGCAGGACCGCAGGGGAGGCTTCAAGGCTTTGGTTCTTCGCGTCCTGCTTGTTCCAGTTGCTCGGCCGATCAAATTGCCAAGGAAAGTTATCAGATTTTATTCTCTAATTTAATTCGAGGGTCCCGACCCACGCGTCCGCATCCACTTTCCTCAATTAAAGTCATCATCTCTCGTGGGTGCATCGTACCTTACTATGTACGTACATCACTCATACACACATGATACATTCCAAACGCGCCTCGACGCCGTGGCCCATGCAAACATGGCACTCTCCTTGCTCATCATGAGCAATCCTTGAGAATCTGACTCGTAGGGCTCACCCTTTCCGTCAACCTGGACCCTTTCCTGCTCTGCGCATAAATCCGAATTTCCGAACTCTAGCGTCGGTCCCTACGCTGCAACCTTTGCTGGTTTCGAGACCCGTGGTTATCGCCCATCTCGATATCCTGCGGCCGGGACTTGCTGCGGCCAAAGAATCCACGACTCTCACGGACCCGCGCCGGCTCCGGCTCGGTCGGACGATCGCGACGCCCGTCGCGGCTGCGATTGCGATGAGGCCGGTCCGACATGGATTCATTCCGCGATGGCGGGTTTGAGACGTACTCGGGCGGATCTCTTGCCTGCATTCGATCAAACTCGTCTGGGTCGCTGGGATCAATTGCTGGCAACGGTTGTCCGCTCTGTCGCAAGTTCTTCTTTCCCTGCTCCCGGAGGTATGCTTCAAGAAGCGCGGCGTTGCGAGTATTGGCCCGGAATGCGGCATCGGCTATATCGCCGATAAAAGGGACAATTCCGATGACAAAGTCAATGGCGATGTTGACCATCATCCTCGTCTTGACAGTTGCCGGAAGTCCGCCGTCAATTTGCGAACATGTCTTCAGGACGATGAGGGCCAAGAACAGATCCAAGACGTCACCAACACTGCAGGGTTTCGTATTAGCTTTGACATGATAGACTGGGACTACAAGAGTCAACTTACGCAGGGATGAAGCCCAGGACGCTGCCCCAGCCGAAACGAATACCGCAGCAACTGAAGAGAGCCAGATCCAGACGGTATGCCCGGCGCTTGACCTTGGTCAGGACCTTGCCGTCATGCTCAGAGATGCCTGGTGGAAGAGCCTTCTTGCGCTTCTTGAACTTGCCGGTTGGGGTTCCATCAAGGCGAGTGGCCGGCACTTGTTCAAAGTAAGGGTCCTATGAGTTGTGGGTTAGCGGTCGTTGTCGTGGGGAACATCGTGGGCTCGTTGCTGTCATACCTCAGTGCCAAACTTGTTCTGAATCGTCTCACCCAGAATCTTCTTGGTAACAAATTTTGCGATTATCGACGTCATGGTTGCTTGCTCGAAGAATTGGCGACTGAAGGATTAGGTCTGGCAATTGAAAGAAGGACTGCGGGTCTTCCTTATATGTTGATTCTTGCAAGAACCGGAAGGTTGGTGGGATGAGAGCGCTTGCTATCGTAGGCAATTATATGGAAACAAAGATGGTCAGGCTAGAAAAAAGGACGGCTTGAGACAAGGGGAGATGCCAAAAATTCTTTGAGCGAGACGCGAGCCTTTTGATTGTCGCCGGTTGTGCACACAATCAAGGCTGAGCGGCCTCGTGAATTACCGGTTTTTTAAAATAAGGTATGATGGGATGACTACGGTGAGGGAGCCTGTAGGCCAGGCCGATGATGTAATTCTGGCGGCCAGTTTCAGTAATCACGGCACTATCAAAACTTCTGGAACTTGCAAACTGCCGGAGGCCTTTTGCGGGCTTGAAGCGTTTTACTGGCCCAGCAAAGTCGGCTAAACCGTTCTACTGCTTGCATGCCGATCGCAAACGTGTGCTGGCGTGGCAATTCCACCTGCATCTGAAACGTGCAAGGAGAAGAGAGTTCTGACGAGAGGGAGCTTATCCTAGTCGTTGCACCGCCACGATGAACCGGGCTAAAACGTGGCGAGTGCTATCACGTTGTGGCGCAGCACCAGCTCTGGAATCTTTATTAGGCTCACAAGCAGGCAGGCGCGGGATGGATCTGGCTGGTCTGATGCGATGCTGCCAGACCTGACAACAACATCAACAAATCACATCCGAAATCGACGATTTCGGTTTTCGCATTGTCGCCTCATCCCCGCATATCTCAAGACTCGTTGCGCTACCACCCGCTTCCACTTCGTGAGGTTCCATCGCCTTCGGCAACTGGCTTGCGATCCCGACAACCGCGCGCGTCTTTTCGTTTGTCGCAGTTGCTCTTTACGTCATCTTGGCTGTCGTGCCTCAACCATGGTCGGCTTGCCTTCACAGCTACGCTCGCATTACCGCCTCGCAAAGTCTTGAAAGTAAAAGAATAAGAAGAAACAACATCGAAAACCATCATATTCTACCAGAGCATGAGCCGAGGAAATCCGTCATCATGACCGGAACACAGATGCAGTTAGAGGATTGTATGTGTCGGTGGGTGCTGCGCAGCTGCGAGGAAGAACTGACACAACCGACGTAGGGCTGGACGACCTCTGCGTCCGCTTCATCATCAACCTTCCCCAGGAGGATCTCTCCTCCGTTGCTCGAATATGCTTCCAGGTCGAGGAAGCCCAGTGGTTCTACGAAGACTTCATTCGTCCGCTCGACCCGGCCCTTCCGTCCATGACCCTGCGCACCTTTTGCCTTCGCATCTTCCAGCACTGCCCTCTGCTGGCCAACTTCTCTGTCGAAAACCACACCAAAGCTTTTGAGGAGTTTCTGGAGTACAAGACCCGAGTTCCGGTGCGGGGTGCCATCTTGCTGAATGAGGCTATGGACTCGACAGTTCTCGTCAAGGGATGGAAAAAGGGCGCTAACTGGAGCTTTCCGCGAGGAAAGATCAACAAGGATGAAGACGATCTGGACTGCGCCATTCGAGAAGTCTACGAAGAGACCGGCTTAGATCTACGAACTGCCGGCCTGGTGCCTACCGAACTCAAACCCAAGTACATTGAGATCGCGATGCGCGAACAGCATATGAGGCTCTACGTCTTTCGCGATGTTCCAATGGACACCCTATTCGAGCCGAAAACCAGGAAAGAGATTAGCAAGATTCAGTGGTACAGGCTGTCAGAGCTGCCGGCTTTTCGTCGCAAGAACGGCCAAAATAACGATGCGGCCGCTGTTCCCAACGCCAATAAGTTCTATATGGTCGCTCCCTTTTTGGTGCCCTTGAAGAAGTGGGTTGTCTCACAGAAGAAGATTGATGCACGGAGAGCGGCCAGCGAATTCCATGGTCCCGGCGCCATCCACGAAGCTCATTTTGAGGACGAAGCATGGAAGACTGACACCGGTGCCGAAACCGCAGATCAGGCGCCTGCGATAGAGACACTTGAAGGTGCCACCCAAGAGCTTCATCGACTCTTGAAGGTGCAGCCTCCGACTCAGGGCCTGCAGGGAGCTCCGGCTCCGGCTCGACAGGATAAAGGCAGCGCTCTCCTATCTATTCTTCAGGCAAAGGGAGGGCCCTATGGCGCCTCCCCACAATCCGGAGCTTACTATCCTCATACCCCCCTGGACTTGACACTTGCCGAGGCGCCTCAGCCTCGGACACCCCATCACCACAACTATCACCAGGTGCCCTCCATAAGCACCCAACAGCCGCCTCCATCATTTCCCTATCCGCGTGATCCAGCCATCCAGTGGAGTGTGGCGCCTATGCAGCAGACGAGAAATGACCAGCCGTACAACCAAGAGTATTCTACACTTGAGGGGCGGTACAAGAGTAATCAAGCTACGCTGGTGCACCCCCAACCCTTACCTCCCCAGGTGGAAAGGTCTGTCTTTAACAGAAGTGTATTCCAAGAGGGTACTCAACCCAATTACCACGGCGCACCGGCGCAATTCGTCAATACGCAGCAAGCGCAGTATGGCCACCCCAGCCAGATCCCATCGCAAGCTCCGATTCCAGTAGAGCATGTAAGGCAACCTCAATTGAATGGCCAGTCGATGGCGCTCCTGAATGCTTTCAAGGGTGGCAATGCTGCATCACAGCTCAAGGAGAACGCTCGACAGCCGCAAATCCCTGGTCCGGGCTTCCAGGGACGGCATCAAGCGGCACCCTTATACGGCAACTTCGATGCACTACAGGTCCCTCCACAGGTCCCTCCCCATACGTCTGGCGTTTTCGGCGGCCATGACCGCCCTGGACCAAGTCCCAAGGAGTTGGCGGGCTCCAAGGTTGGACCACCGGCAGATAACCATCGGTCTGCTCTACTTGGCATGTTCCGTAAAGAGGACCAGGCTCAGCCCCATGCTCAAGCACCTCATACCGCTGGCCAACCTGCTTCTGGGAACATGCTGAACGGACTACTGCGTTCAGCTGGTGGAGAGGCTGCCCGAGCTCAAATCCCGTCACGAGCCAGCGTTGACACCAACCCGTCCATCTCTCTGGAAGCGCTGCCCATTCAGCCTCGACCTGCTCAAAGTGGAACTCCTGGATCGCAGGGAAGGGCAGACTACGGGCAGCACTACAGCGCTGAGGCACGCGGGCCGGCCGCTTCTCAGCCTGCTCAGCCTATCCGCATCCTTCAAAGGGGCCAGAATGACCAGTTCCTTGGTGTCGGCGGACCCTCGGTGGCATCTCCACAGACGTCGCAGGCTTCTCCAGGCGGACTTGCTGGTCATGTGCAGCCTGTGCCCGCCGGCGCCAGCCCCGGGGTTACTCCATCATTCCCTGTTCTGAACCGACGTCGCGAATCGGGACCTGACCAGAAACGACAATTGCTGTCGCTCTTTGGCAAGCAGCCATCGCCTGCCAGCCTAGAGGCGGCCAAAGGCAAGGAAGCCATCGTAGGAACACCAAGGTCTCGCCTTGCTTCTCTGGCCTCTGGCGCCGGTGAGCCAGGAGGGCCGCCGTCTCGTCGCGGTAGCCAGACACCGATCTCGCCAGCAGAGCGCACATTCTTGCTGGACTACCTGCAGTCTGTTACCAACAGCGCCAATCGTTGAGTTTATTTGCCAAGGCGTTTTGATTTGCCATGTACGATGGAGTATCATTAGGATTGGGGGAGCATATTCAACGGAGCTTTGTCAAGGGATGTTAGGAGAGCGCCAGATAGCCGACTACGTACGGAATTGCTTCATGATGCATTTATCGCCCGTCCAAGTACCTTGGGAGTGCAATTAATTGAAGACTCATTGTCATATCGGTTTGTGAGTAGAAGTTGGACCTGGGCTCAATGTTTCATTCTGCATGGGATTGCCCTCGTGTTTGGCCTTTTTATTTTGGCGGTTCGAACCGCTACGTGACGGTGGCTCGCAGCAGGTTGGCATCAGTTACCCATACGCTGACCGCTCCTTATGCGTATTATGATTGAAAGCTGTAGAGTCGAAATAGCTTGAGATGCGAGTAATAAGAGTGCTCTAGTCAGAAAGAAAATATCTGGACCGGCATAGTCCCTTGTTGTACGTCAAATGGCTTGTGTTTGCTGAAGCCTGGCTGATAAAGATGCCCCTGAAGACGTCACACCAGCACTGGCAACCAGCACTGGCAACCAGCCGTCAGAGGCAGAGGTAGAGCTCATACCCTTATCAACAGGAATAGAAACTCTCCTCTCAACAGACAGACGTCAAAGTGGTCGAGCGGACCCAGTGGGCTCCTGACGAGGACCGCGCTCCCTGCTTGCCGATACATTGGGGATGATATGTGTGACGACATAAGGTGTGCACATAATGTGTCTGGGCTTGGGGTTCGGAAAGAGCTCATTTCCACTGAGATGAATGTCACCAACGCGCTTCTTTTTTTATTCATATTTTTGCATTTTTTAGGATTTATGTTGCCATCGTTTTGGTCCATTTCCTCGTGGGCGAAGCCCGTCGTTTTGCGTGCCGAAGACTTGACGGGAGCTCGAGGCGGCCTTGGAAAGAAAACATGCATTCATAAAATCACCATGACCCTTCTGCTTCCATCGACTGCAGAGATCTGGACCTGCAGTCGACGAGAGAAGAAGTGTCATGGTAATTTTAGTAAAACACTTCTTTGTACGACATCAAGGAGGCTTGGATTGTCGCATGGCTCTTCTTTAAGTCTTTACTTGTCTTGTACTTCTGGGCGAGGCCTTCAATGTGTCGCTATCCACATATGGAGTAGCTAGGTAAGGTGAACCAGTCTTGAGCCATCATTGTGCGCGTTAAAATTTCAGAATGGCACTGCGGTGTTGATCTGAGCCCCTGACCACGGCGTCTATCACTGATGAAGCCCTGCCTACCCAGGTATAGATATACTCGTACATGATAACCTGGAAACTCCCAAGTTGTGGTGTTCGGACCGACAAATTGACTGACAGCTAGGAAGTCACTCGGCTGGAATGTCCGTTTAACGCTCGACTGACGCTTCAATAAGCCATGGATATTCCGGGATCGCTATTTGTGTTTGACATGCGCTGAGACTGAAACGTAATTTGAGTTGCTAGTTTGCGAGAAAGGATTGTTAGGTGCCTCTGTTTTAGATTCTGGTCTTTTCATTTCATGTGTTGTGAGGTCTGCGTGCTATTAGATATCGGGAGGGACTCATTTGTGATGCGTCCTCGGCTTGGAAACAGCGGCCGAAGAATACTCCCAGTGATAAGCTGATCGTAAGCCATACTCGGGGCAAGGAGAAAAGAGATGTGTTACGGCCAGCCCCTGGCTGTTGGTGCTAGGTTCTCTGCCCATCTCAGGGGCACAAGGCTGGCCCTGGCCTTGAAGAGTGGCCATCGAATATGAAATCACTAGCTAGAACTATGTTTTATTTTAACTAGCTATGCTCGTGACGTACGGAACTCGGAGAAAGTGTAGATGAGGGTATCTTGAAAGATCACTCTCCCACCGATAGTCGGCAGGGAGCTGAAATGGGGAGGTCAACGCATTACAGGGATTCATACGAATCATCCTCGTCGTTATCGGTGAGATCCAGCAGCTGAAAGCGGTTGGCCATGCGGTTCTTGGATGTGGAAGCCGCAGAGACAGAGTTATATTTCGGCTTGAGGCCGGGAGCGGGAGGCTGAGTCTGAACCGGCGAACTTCTCAGAGGCTGTGCACATTCGTCGGCGGCCCACTCAATGCGAGAGCCTTTGTACTCGCTGGAATATGACTTATCAGCTCCGTGACCAAACCTCTAGAAGCAGACTGCTACTCTGGAGGAAATCGAACTTACAACCGGCTCATCATACAAGTGCGGGCAAAGATGGCGTTGTGGATCGAGTTGGTGCTGACGAAGCAGTCATCCTTGACAAACTCAATCTTGATCACTTGAAGATTGTGAATGTGATCGAGGTCGTCGCGGATGCTCTGCTCGGTATGGTTTGGATCGCGCTTGCGGATGACAAAGTTGCGAGTGGCTCCTCTGCTGATGTGGAAGGCGACATGGCCGGCGAGAGTAAATTGCTGGTCGCTCCATTTCACGTATACCTGTTAGGGCAAGTCAACATTACAACCGACTTCACAGCCTATCTGGGGTAGAGTTGCTTACCCGGCTGTTCTTGATGTACAAGCCCTGCTCACGAGAATGGTCGAGAAAGGCGGCAGCGTCATCTTCATTTACAAACGAGACCGTGGCAGCGTGTTCCCGGGGCCGAAGAAAGATTTCCAAAAGCAAACCGCCGCGGACAGCAACAGCGATATCGCTGTGTGTAACGCCAACGGCCAGGTTCAGGAGCTGGACCGACCTTTGGGCGAAGCGCTCTGGGCGCCGATTGGACTCAAACCGGCGAACACCTTCGCAGAGCTGACTCTGATGATTAGACTCAGGTGGTTGGTTTGGCGGCTTGGCAGACGGAGACGGGACATCAGAATATGCACTGGTATGAAACCCGTTATCGTGGTTCCCATGACTTCCACGTCCACGCCCGGCCAGATCGCGGGCTATGGAGCTGTCGCCGCCCCCGTAGGGAGGTGCTTGAGGATTGTACACGAAGGCTTGAGAGGTCGGCTGACGAGGATTCTCGTGGGTGTGGGAAGTGGTCTCTGGAGTCGACCCCGTACCACTCAAGAGCTGCAGCCAAGTTAGAACAGATAGGCAAGTGAGAGTTGTAACGTGTAATGTAGAGAGATATTTTCACATCTAGCCAATGTGAACCGGAGAATTGAAGGCAAAAGTGGACAAGTGATCTGTCAAAGGCAGTTAAAGGTGAGTGAAGCATACATCAAGGATAGCATCGTCGACGCCCTGCTCGGCGAGTTTCTGACGCAGGCAAGCTATATTAAGAAAATGTCAGAAAAGTTCCTGGAGGATCAAGTATATCGTAGCTCCATGCAGCTTCGAATGCTGTCATAATTCTCAGGATCATACCGTATTGGCGAGCCACGTTGATGAGGCTGTCATATTCCGCTTGAGAAATGTACACCCCTGGGGCTCCATGGATGGAAACCGTAGAATTCTTGAGTGGTGGTCAGCTTGGGTGGCTCTGACAATGCTGCTCAACATGCAAGTTGGCTTGCAAATGAAGTTGCCCAGCTGAGGAAGAAAACACATACAGTTTGATTCCTGTAGTGAGGAGAGTTGAGGTCAAAAGTTAGTCCATCGTTTCCGCTGCAGGGGTGCCATTCGCGTGCATCTCACGGTCCAGCCTGGGTGTCTTGCGCTTACTGCATTGAGTCCATGTTCGTGGTGATGGGCGCTCAGGATATCTTCTTTCTCAAGAGGATGATGAGAGAAGGAAGCGATATGGAAGAGAGGTGATAACAACAGCAGCACTGTAGATTTTATCTGTATACCTTGTAGGTAAGGTGCTCCCAGTGGCAGCAAACGAATGGCATCTGCCCGATGGACCAAACAGAAATTTCACGTGGCGCTGCCGGTAGCTGCGAGCGAGCACCTAGCCAACTGCCCTCATCGGCTGGTAGGTAACTGTCTGATGCACTCATTTACTCACCGGACTGTGCAGCGTAACAGATAAACGGGTAGGGCGGAATCAAAGGGTGTTTATTGTTCAATGCCTGCCTTGTCAGGCAGAGTTTTATTTTTGCAGAATTTGGCTGAAAGGTTCTGACATCTTGAATCGCTGGCTGCATGGGAGTCGGAGGAGTAGAACGCTCGAAATGACATTGCCATTCTTGTGGCATAGCGTGCCGGGTCAGTGCCTTTCATGTTGACTCAATGGAATCCGTTTGCTTCTGAAAGTCCTTCCCCATAACAAAGCAATAAGATGCAAGTTATGGCTCAAAGGTCTCAAATACAAGCATGGGCGTTGTGATGTAAGTGGTAGTTGGAAATCCGCATGTAGCCATGAGACTCGTGATATTGGGTTGAATGATATGGAGGCCGGCAGTCAAACGTCCGAGCCGGGAACAGCCATTATCTAAGTACTCGTGCTCTAACTACAGTACCTGCCTTTCACAAACTTTCCGAGTCAATACCAGGTAACTGGGATACATGTGACACGGGAGGTTGCATTTAGAGCATCGGAGGTTAAGCGGCAGACACCAAGCTAAGAAATGACCGGATATCTTAGCCCGAGACAAGATCGTAATGTCAGGCAGCTAGCCTTGTCATCGCATCTTGGGCTGGAGACTCTGGCTGAAGTACCGATAAAGGGGCAAAGGAGGCAAAGGAGGCAAAGTCATTGGGGGCAAAGGATGTCTTCGTACAGTAAATGTGCATGCCATCAAAGTGATACACGAGACATGGGATCAGCAAAGGATACGAAAACACATGATGCCGACGACAAGCTGCACATGAAAAAAAGACCTGGTCAAGCAGGAATCTGGCTCTGCTGATGGACCCCTGAGCCATCTTTAGCCATTAGGGCATGATTACCGAGAATAGCGGGTGAGCTGAGGAGACTCCGAACAGGGGAACGAGCATGGGGGCGGGAGAAGGGATGTTATTTTTAGGAGAAGAAAAGGACAACACGAGATCATGTGATGCAGTCTCCCTCTTCTGCCAATCCATCCCATTTTTCTCGCCCAATCCAATCGAAGCTGATCTCAACCTAAGCCATCCATGGATGATGGATGCCACCCGACCCATCACCTTAGTGACGGCTCAAAGTCTGGTCTTTGACTTGGGCCGATGGCCACGCCTGCACAACATGGCCTTGTTTATCTGAGCTTAATGATCTTTTCTGGGCAAGATGCAGCTTTTCAATGGAAATTCCAATAGAGCGTCCGTCGATGGAAGGGAAGAAAACACAGGACATGGTGGAGGCTGGCTGTTTTGTCTGGGTGATATTTTCTTGGGCGGGCGCTGTGCTCACCAGCTCGAGCAGTGCCACCACCCAGTGAACGCCACTGAGGCCCTGTGAGAAACATGCTACGGGTCATCGAGAGCCACTAAGAACCGCTGAGAGCCACTGGAAAACGGGCGCGGCCGGACCTCCATCCAGAAAAGGAGTCGGGTGTTTTGCTTGTTGAAGCCTGCCAGTCAATCGAGGTACGTACCTTTTCGGCTATGCCTGAGGTGCCCTGCGCAAATAACGGGAAATCCAACCCCTGTCTCTCCTTCCCTCAGATGGTTGTCTGTTGTTCTGCTGGGCCAACACAACGCCAACACTTTTCCTTGTTCACCCTCGCTTCTTCTTCACTCCCAATCTTGTCCTCTCGCTTTTCTGTTCTTTTTCTTGAGATCCATCCCAGCATTTCCGAGCCCAACGACTTCGACTTCGTCATTGTTTATCGAGCCTGTTGCCTCTCGCTTTGCTATTTCTCGACACTCGCTTCCGTTTCGCTCGCCGTTCGCTTTTTCGCCGTCGACTTGATCACCCGTCTTGGTTGTCATTGGCATCGCTCTAGTTTTCCGTGACTCGGCATTAGTATTCACAATCAAGGGGTATCATCATCTCGACGCGCCATCGACTTGGCTGCCATCATCATTATCGAGACCTATCAGCCGTTTCCATTGTCAAGCAGTTGGTGACCAAAACCGCCGTGGTCCTTGTTTGATCCCGACTCGATCCCCCTTTCGACCTCATACTCGACAGCTCGCCTTGTCTCACCCATCATGCGTCCTACCTCGAACCTCCTCCAGCTGGCTGTCTGCCTCTCCTCTCTTGCTCCCCTAACGGCAGCATGGCCGGGCTGGCTCCCCGAACCCGACAGCCTCGCTGTCCGGCACGTAGTTCGACAAGAATGTGCGTCGATGTATTTCGTATTCGAGAAAAAACACATAAACTGACCATGCTGCAGTGCCACAGGAGACGGGTATCCTCGAGGCCCGCCAAGACGATAAGAAAGATGCGAAAACCGACAAGGATGAGCCCACAAAGACTGGCACAGGAAAAGAGGTCAAGACGACAAACCTCAACACCGCCAAAGTCGAGTCAAAAACTGACGATGCCGACTCCGACTCCGAATCCGGAACTGAGACTGGCAAGAAGAAATCAAAGGAGACTGGCAAGAAGAACAAGGATTCCAAGCCGAAGCACACTTCCTTCTCCGCCGACGTGCAACCTGGCGGCGCGAGCATCTTGACTCCCGAAACCATGCTTCAGGCCACGCCTCTCTTCAAGATTGGTGACTATGCCACCTTTGGCTGGAACTACACCTCGCTTGAGGGCACTCCCACCGCCATTGACGTTCTCGTTAGCCAATCTTCGGCCGGCGAAACCTACACCCTTACTGCCAACATGACCTTTGAGACGCATCCCACCTTCGTTTGGGACACTAAAAAACAAGCCAATGACGTTAAAGCTCCTCTCGCCAACGGATTGTACACCCTCATCATCAAGGATTCTGACACCGACGTCACCGACTTGCCTGAGCCCGGCTACTTGGCAGTTCAGAAAACCTTCCAGTTTGGCATGTATACGGGCGCGCCCTATACTCCTTATCCTCAGTGGAAGTGCAACGTCTGCAATGCTGCCGCTGGTCTCGACCACAAAGCACTTGGTTTCGCCTTTACGATGAGCGCCATTACCGTTGTTACCTTTACCTGGTTTGTCACCGGTCTCGGACTGCAATAATAGGCTTGTTTTTGCGCTCGTTTAGGAGTTTGTTTTTCGGGGTCATGTTTTTGGGCAGGCAAGCATCGAACGGGGAAATCATTTATTCCCCTTTTTACTTTGGACATGCTTTTCAAGCTTCCCGGGGGAGGGCGTTGCAGATGGATGTTTTCATGGTGGAAGGTACCGCGCAGGGACGGCAAAAACTCCAATTTGGATGCTTCATGATCTGATTGTCACAGTCAAAGTAACATCATGTAATGATTCTATATACATCTTAATCTCGTCGGTCTTTGGTTTACCGATTGAATCGATTTTGTTCTCGTGCACATATGTACAATCATCTAGCGTGAACATCTATCGTCTAGTCTACGTGGATCTCGTCCCACTCGATGGGTATAATGGTGGTGGTACATGTTTGGCAACCCCTAGTCTCTCCGCACTCAGATTCACCAAGTTTTGAAGAGCAGGTCTCTTTGAAGAGAAGATCTCGAACTCAGACCATGCGTAGTTGGAATCCTGCTCCCCTCTCTTCCCTGTCCCGCCCCTGGAAGATGCCAGTAAAGTCAACATCGCCCAGGGACGCAGCCTGTCCACGCACAGGCGCATGAGGCTCATGACGCCGGCGCCGCTCCTGGCCCGCCTTGCTAGGGAAGGTGGGGAACATGCTCTCAGGCTTGGGTTTGGGATCCTGCCGGAAGTACTCGTGCTGGAGCATCTCATGCGCCGACGGCCTGCGATCCGGGTCGAGCGATAGCAGATCGCTCAGCAGGCCGGCGCCTGCGGTTGTGAGACCGGGGAAGCGGGCGCGGACGACGGAGCCGGTAGCGGCTTGGGTCTTGGGAAGACGTAGAGACCGGGCGTTGGGGAGGCGGCGGAAGCCCGGCCAAGTCTCATCGGTGGGAACGCCGCAGAGCTCAAATATGCGCGAGACCTGGTCGACCTCGTTCTTGCCCTGGAGGAGGGGCTCGCGGGTGAGGAGCTCGCCGAAGATGCAGCCGATGCTCCACATGTCGACGGGGGCGCCGTAGGTCTTTGTGCCGAGAAGGAGCTCGGGGGCGCGGTACCAGAGGGTTACGACGAGCTGGGTGAGCTTCGGTGGAGGGTCGCCGACGTAGCGAGCCATGCCGAAATCTGCGATCTTGAGCTGGCCGCGGTTGTTGAGGAGGAGGTTGGAGGTTTTGAGGTCGCGGTGGAGGATCCAGTTGTCGTGAAGGTAGGCGATGCCGGATGTGAGCTGGAGGAGGAGGCGCTTTACTTCGGAGGAGAGGAAGGGCTCGGGCATGTCTTCGAGAATGCTTTTGAGGTCGTGTTCGACGAATTCGAGGACGAGGAAGAGGGAGCTGTGACAGTTGTCAGCATTGAATGTCTCTGACGTTGACATGAGAGGAGAGGATGTGCACTTGTCTGGCCGCGACACGTCGTCCCCTACGACAACCTCTTCCATGGACACAATGTTGCGGTGATGGCAATCTTTCAGAATTTGGATCTCCCGCAGTCCTGTGACGGGCAGACCATTTCGGTCCTGAGGATCCAGCTTCAACCGCTTCAAGGCGACAACCTTGCCCGTAGCCCTATTCGTCGCCCGCGCAACCCAGCCATAAGTGCCCTCCTCGATGTCGTTCAGCTTGTCGTAATTCTCAACACTTCTAGACTTGCCCCAGCCACCGGCGGGAAACCTCAGCAGCTTCGCGGGAGGCTGATCCTGCACGTCGTCCTGGTCTGCGCCGGGCTCGGGCGTGATCCTCCGCCGCTTCGAGGGTCGGCCATGGTCGTCGTCGTCGACGTCGAGCGAACTCCGAGCCGCGGTGAGCTGCGCTTGCTTCTCGGCCTCGAGCTTGCGTGCCTTTTCTACTTTCTTGCGTCGCTTCTCTTCCTTGAGTTTGGCGTCGAGGCGGGCGTCTTCTTCGGTGGCGGCCCACCGCGACTTGCTGGACATGATGGGCGCGAGTACTGCGATTGTCGTTATGGGTCCGAAGAGCAAAGCTGTTGGATGTGTATGTATGGAGAGCGTTGGGATTGCGGGGAGGAATTTGGCTACTGAATGTAGGTACTGTACCTACCTATGCAGCTGCTCGGGGAATTTCCCTTATCTTATCGGTAGCTGTCAACTCCAAGAACGGAACCCATCGTCATTGGCGCCTTCACGTGTGTTGTACTCCGAGTGAGAACCTCACCAACACCTGAGTAAGTTGGTGCCGTTGAATGACAGCAGGCTCGAAATGATGAGACCTTTCGGCGCACGACCGCTTCTGAGGCTCGGCGGTAGCCGCTGGGTGCAACGGCCTGGCCTCTTCAGCCCCTGCGCTGCTAGGAGCTTCTCATCGAGCATCCGTCCATGTCAAAGCGATGTTGAGGGCCAGGGGAAATGGTCTACGCCTCTGGCAAAGCAGCTCTTCGAAGCCATCTCAGTAAGATATCCCACTGCCTGTGATGCGACCCAGGCTGATCAACCTCATAGACAACTGGACCCGTTCCGCTGGCGAGCTACATGCGCATGTGCTTGACGGGTGACCTTGGAGGCTATTATACAGGAGCCATTGGCGAGGGACGAGATCAGTTTGGAGCAAAGGGAGACTTTGTCACATCGCCAGAGATTTCTCAGATATTTGGCGAGCTCATTGGCATCTGGTTCATCGCCGAATGGATGAGCCAAGGACGGCCCAAGGAAGGCGTTCAGCTCATCGAGGTTGGACCCGGTCGTGGCACTTTGATGGACGATATGCTTCGTGTGAGTTTGCCTGGGCTTCGTAAAACGAAGCCATTCGTGCTCTCTATGAGACGAGCATTCGCTAACCGGCCTACATAGACAATCCAGAGGTTCCCTGCCATGGCCAACAGCATCGACGCCATCTACATGGTAGAAGCTAGCCGCGAGCTCCAGCGTGCCCAGAAGCAGCTTCTCTGCGGGCCCGACGCCTCATCGTCAGAGTCGAAGTCTGGTTTCCACAGCCCGAGCAAGTACAACGGAAAGCCGATTGTCTGGACCGACACCATCAAGTCCATCCCAATCGGTCAGTAGCCCACCATCGCCATGTCATCACGCGCATCAGACTGACGGGATATGCACTAGAACATGACAAGATGCCCTTCATCATCGCCCACGAGTTCTTCGACGCCCTCCCCATCCACAGCTTCCAGT
>JABCKW010000898.1:0-13072 GCA_014824385.1 Fusarium cyanostomum
CTAGCTGCTAAATCTCCTCTATAGATATTTTTATAGATTTATTTATTTATTCTTAAAGTCTTATATTTTAGGTAAGAAGGCATAGCGGGTAATAGGGGTGGCGGGTAATAGGTGGCCCTTGTTACACAATGCATGGCACACTTTACTCCGTAATAGATCGACATTTATTAATGGGGACTCTTTATGCAAGAACTAGCTACCTGGACAACGCCTCGAGATGAGCCGTCAAGGCACCTAGGTGAGACTGGGTTGGGAATAAGCGATAAATTGTTTGCACGTCTTAATAATAAGCTTCTTCACCTCGTTACGGCATTAGATTCAGATCCGAGGCATTTACTATGCTTATATATATAGGATCGTTTTAGAATGTAAATATCGACAACAAAACGTCGCCGCTTTATTAGTAGGCAGCTCAGGGTAAACTCAGGCCCAGCTCACCCGGGCCTCACCCTAGCACGGGTGCGGCCCCTGAGCGCCCGGAGTTGCAAGCAAACCAATGTGACAAACTCTAAACTGCGCTAGAGCTAGCGAGAACCCTCCTGATCCGTTATTAGTGGAGCGCGTTAGGGGTTCTGAGCGAATCGGACAGGGCTAGACTCGGATGATCACTGAGAGAACGAGACAACAACAAGGATGGGGCTCAGTACTAAACGGCAGGGAAGAAATTATAGAAGAGCAGTATGACCCCATCTAGAACTGTCCGACCCATGGCTCGATAAGTTTGACTCGACGATGTCAGAAGCGCGACTATAATTCCTGCAGCAAATCGAGCAGCAAATCGAGCAGCAAATCGATCAGCAAAGGCCCAACTACCGACATTTTTTCTCTCTTCTTATTTTTCACACTCCTCGAAGCTCGAAACGGTTGGGCTTCGGCGCGGCCCGCGTTGCAACAAATGGCTCATGCAACGGACAATGGGCACGACTCAGGTTCAATGAGAAGTGGCGGCGGGCCGACGGACCCCCTAGTTCCACAGCCATCACTCACCGCCTCCTCGTCGTCCAACTATGCCTCTAGCGTGTCTAGCGGCAGCCGAAACCAGAGCGGACGCTCCGGTGGATGGGACCGGCAACCGCTTTCCCCGGCCGCGGCTGCAAGGGCCAGATTTGATGATGTGGGAATTCCCAAATTGAGATTTGATGCTTAACTGACTGTTGAGAAATAGCCCAAGAAGGATCTAGATGACTCTTCTGATTCTTCAGATGAATACGTGGGGAGTTATCGGCCTTTGGAACAGTAAGAATTACATTGTGCTGCTATCAGTTCCTACCACACTGGTATATTGGTCCATCTGTTTGCTCATGCTGACTTGGCAAAGGAGTGTCACTCGGGTCAGCGGGTCACGCTCCAAACGTTTCTTTCAATCTTTCGTCAAGAAGTTCACCAAATCCTCTGCTCGTCCGTTTCCCCCTCCCCCGGTTCTGACAAGCCATTGGCATCCGAGAATTAATTAAATAATTCACAGGTTACGGCTTGCTGCCAAATAGCCAGGTATGTTCCCGTCTCGCCTATCATACCCGTGTGCTAATGCGCTTTCGCTTTAGCAAGAACAAGACAGAAATGGTATGGGTTGAGGCCCGGGCGCGCCACTCCCTCGCTGCTCTTTAGCTTGCGTGCTTGCTGACAGATTGCGCCAGTCATTCAGCACACCATTATTCTCGATGTCTTCAAAAGACAGCTTCACTTGGCACCTATCTCATCAAGGCCGAGGCGGGTTCTTGATGTCGGCACTGGCCCTGGAACATGGGCATTGGTAAGTTCTTATCGTTGAACGATGCATCTTTCACTGACGTTTGCCGTATTTAGGAATTTGGCAAGTCTTTTTTCCCCATCCATGTCCTTCTGTGCCATTGAAGCTAACAATTGTTCGTTGGTAGCCCAGAAACATCCTTACTGTTCCGTTCTAGGCGTGGACATTGATCCGGTCCAGCCGCCTTATACCAGATCCAACTGTAGCTTCATGACATTGGATATTACGCATGATTGGGACTTCGCCGGCGGCGGCAACTTCGATTTTATTCACATCCGACAACTTGGCGATATTCAAGATAAAAAGAAATTGATCCAATCGACTTTCGACAATCTGAAGCCTGGAGGATGGGTCGAATTTACGGAATGGATCGCAATTCTACAGTCGCCAAACCATTCATTGGACGGCACCGCATTCCGCAGATGGAATGATCTGCTGGAGCAAGGAATGCGCAATTTTGGTACAACGCTGCACTACCCGAATCATTTCAAGCCATTGCTACAGGAAACAGGCTTTGAGCACATCATCGAGACCAGAAACGGCGCGCCGACAAATGCGTGCTATCCTGGGAAGAAGTTGCAGCGCATAGGCCATCTAATGACGCAGAACTGGCTGCTTATTCTTGAGCCATTGACAATGCCTGTTTTTACGCAAGCGTTAGGCTGGACTCCGGATGAAGTCAAGTCGTTTCTGGTTGATGTGCGGAGAGAGATTGGCAACACACAATACCACTCCTTCATGACGCTGTGAGTACCATCCGCCCCCTCCATCTGAGAACTTACCATGTGTCTGTCAAAAACTCTTATGCTTACAATTGCGGTCCAGAATAACTATTTGTGCCCAAAAGCCGTTAAATAGTTCATCCACGTCGTCAAAATCGACCTTGGCCTCCGCATCCGAATCTTCTCGTCCCACGATACAGTAGGTCCTCCGCTTGGACCAGACGCACGTTGAACACGACCCGCAAGGTTGCCTTCTCGAAAAGGTCACTTGCGAAGCCAGCCCTAAATGTAATCAATAACCAGCAGCACATGGTTCGCGATACTTGGCACAGAATGGGGAGCCCCGTCCCGTCTCCAAGGATGGATCGGGTTGGCTTGTATGCAGTGACATCCGTGGGACGTCTGGGTTACAATGTTTTTCTGGTTCTTTTGCCAGGGAGTTTTTGATAATTGGGATGATATCAAGAAAAATAGGGAGTCTCTGAACTAGACCCTTTAATGGGACTGAATGGTATGTTTTTGGTGTTACATTGCTTCTCTTGGGCCCGTAAGCTGTGAGAGACTCGGGCGTAAACCTCAGATGGGGAAATTTAGGGTCGCCCTCTTACTCTCCTCTGAAAAATGTTACTCTAGAAGAATGTTTCCACAAGAGGGCCTTGGAATAGATGAATAAAGCTGTGCTAAGATTATCGGAAGGGATAATGATCTCCAGAAAGCAAAGAGCGTATACAGTTGATGTGTCTCTCAAATATTCCAACAAAGCTACACCTGAAAGCGGAAAATGTGAACTATCAAAAAAGAAAAAGGAAACCCATGATCCGTAATAAATTTCAACCCCCTGGAGGTGAGATCACAATTCCTCATACAATCATCCGAGAAACCCTAGCTGCCAGATCCTGGATACTATATGGGTTCGTCAAATCGTTGATGGGTAAATCAATCTGGAATGCGTATCTGGCCCAAGACCTAACCTCAATGGCAATGAGCGAATCCATGCCATACTGGACTGCTGATCTCGTAGTTTGGATCTCGCCAACCTTCATTGACAGCACCTGTGCCAGCTTGGCAACAAGAGCAGAGCAAACGACGGGCTGCAAAGTCGCCTCTTTGCCCTCAGGCACATCAGCCAGCCGCCCCAGAGTGTTTCGGAAGGCCTTGACGGCTGTCTGGACCGCACTGTCTCCGCTATCGGAATCGGAATCAATTGCCGCATTGTCAGCAGCCCTGGATCGCAACAAACCAAACTTTGCGTCCTTGGCCCAAGACTGCCATTCTGCTGTAGCTTTGTCAATCATGCCAAAGCTGAGGACGATTTGACTTTGTGAAAAGTCGTCGTAAGGAGAGTCTTTGGTTATGTTTGGATTCTTGGGCGAACCCGTTGCAATAGCCCCCTCGACTACGCGTAGAACATCTCTCACTGTGATGGGCCTGAGTCCACGGGATAGCAAAGAAGCCTGGATCTCCGGACGCTCGCTGATGTTTCCGACGTCCTCCACATATCCGAGGTCAACAGACGAGGCTGGAAGCCCGAGACTTTGGCGGTATCTGGCAAAGGTGTCGAGGAAAGTGCTGCTTGCCGAGTAGTTCGACTGACCCTCATTACCCAGGACTCCGCAACCCGAACTGAGCATGACAAAGAAGTCGAGGTCGTGATTGAGAAGGCACGTATGGAGATTCAGCGAGCCATTGACTTTTGGACCAAATACCACGTCGAAGTCTTCCAAAGTGATGTCCTCGAAAAATCGGTCCTAGATAAAAGGATTAGATGGGTATACACATAAAAATAATCAGGTTTGGAGTAGACTCACGCTAAGTCTCAAGGCTGAGTGGATAACTCCACCGACAGGAGTCTCGATGGCAGCAACTAGGCGTTCGACAGCTGCAACGTCACCCACATCGCAAACTTCAACTCTGGCATTGCATCCATACGATGATAATTGTTGTAAAAGATCACCAGACTCCGAGGCCCTCGAAATCGAGCTGGTGGCCAGAATGAGGTTCCGAGCGCCATAGCTGGCCATCCACACCGCAATTGCGCGTCCTAAGCCACCAAGACCGCCTGTGATGATATATGTCTTGTGTCCATTGAAGCGAGAAGTCTTCGGTCGTATCTAGATGATGGTTAAATACAACCCTGTCGCGAAAAGTATTGAGATTACATACCTTAATCAATTGCTCATCACCGAGATTGGTAAGTGATATGACCTGTTTCTGCTGATTACCTTCTAACAGTGTCGAAAAGGCTGACTGTAGGGAGTGAAGCCCAGTCACCGAAACCGACATGTCAACATCGATTTCTCGCCTCTCAACCATGTCAAACAGTTGATCTAGCAATCTGATGCAATCCAAACGTCAGCCATCGGAGAATAGACACGAAAAGATTCAACCACTTACTTTCCCAGGTCTTGATTGCTCTCATGATATGCATCCGTCAGATCAATGGAAGAAAACATGACGTTGTTGTTAGGTCGAAGATGGAATTCATCGCCACGAGTTTCACCCAACCCGATCTCGAGATATGTTCCACGGTTCGCTACCAAATGAGAAAACTCTGCGTATTGGCCGGACCGAGTGTTCAATACGAGCTTGTACGCTTGACAATTGGTGCCACGGGAAACGTTGGAACGGCTGGCGCTTGTCGGGATAGCAAATATCTTGGAAGAACAGATTCCGTGTTTGATGAGAAGAGACTTGTTTCTGTCACTGATGGTGGCGTGAACATCTAGCTTTAGCGCCGTTGCCATTTTGATCAGAGCGATGCCTTGGCTTGACGTGGCGTTGATGACGAGGATTTTCTGATGTCATGTTAATATCCCGCCAACTCTCTGGGTGAATATGGTACACATACCTGGCCTGTCGAGACTCTCGCAGCCATAGTCAGCGCGTATAACGCAGTGACGAAGCTTGTAGGGATCGCCGCCGCGTCCTAGACCCCAGTTAGCCGTACGCTCTCACTTTTGTATACTAATTCCAGAGCTCTTCTTACCTCGAATGAAAGCCAGTCAGGTATCTTCCTACAGCAGTCTGAAGGTGCCAGGTAGTGTGTTGTAAAAGTCCCTTGACCAATGACGGCAACTCGATCTCCTGGGCTGAATGATGTGACATTAGCAGCGCAGCTCGCGACGATGCCAGAACACTCGCGGCCAAATTCTGTCGCCGGAAGAGATCCTTGGGCGATACATCCGTCCTGAATCAAGGTTAGAGATGACGATTCGCCATCGAGGAGGAAATCAACTGTACTTACCCGTTCGTCGAGTCCGACGGCTCTGACCTCGACAAGAACATGCCCATCCGGTAAGGCCAAGTATTCGTCATCTTGCGCCATGGTCAGACTCTCCAAGATTCCTGGTTCTCCCATAACCAAGTGATGTGGAGCCTGCACTACCTGCGTCGCAGGTGCCTCCATCTTTCGAGCAGGACCAAAGGCATTTTCTAGACGAGCATCATTCACAAGTCTGCATGTCCAGAGCTGCCCGTCCTTTTCTGCCACTTCGTAGTCCAATTTGGAGATTGGGTCGCCATGCGAGTAATGGATCCGTTCCAAGACGTGGTAGATGATGTTGCCTATAGCATCGCCCTCGCTACTCAAGTCCAGTGTGTACAGCTCAAGTTGACTGTTTTCCATTCGGAGGGTTCGTGCAAGACCTGTTACAAGCCCTCCTGTCGCATTCTGCGGATCCAGATACACCTTGTGGGTAACCCAGATGCACTTGATAGGCTTAGTTAGCAATGACTTCAATGCCTCTAACTGCTCTGGTCGAAGAGAGGCAAGAAGGCTTCCTTCAGCCTCGTCCACAAGGATGAGCCAGTCTCCAGACCATTGTTGTGAAGAAAGCTCTTCAAGAGTACTGGATGTTGCAGAAATACCACGTTTGCCGAGGTGTCGTTCAATGTGGTCCCGCGTTGATAAATCGCTACCAGTTCCAGCGATATGCACCTCCTGCCCAGAAAGTGACTCGGGTAGGGTATAGTCTGCCGGCTTTGCTCTAGCCATCATCACGATGGTGCTTGAGAGTTGGTCAGTATCGCTCTTGTCGTGTCTGGCTTCGATCTCGGAAACGCTGTCAAAATCCTCGGCGAGCTCTTCACGCCATTCGTCCATAGTAAGGCCAGGTCCAGATCGGCCAGGTGATCGAGGGCGTAGCCACCAGCCAGTCAAGGGTCCCTACAGAAGAATTAATCATGAAATCCAAATGATGATGTGTTAGATCATACCCAAAGGAAATTGGCTGAAGTAAGGTCTGCAAGTTTAAATGTCAGCTAATCTTGCAAATTCCATAAACGGAGCATGTTACTTACCCTCTGACAGCTCACCCACCAAGAGGTATCCATCGTCACGTAATAAGGATCGAATATTCTTCATTGCGAACTTCAAGTCGGCAGTTGCGTGCAGAACCTAACGTAGAATGGTCAATAATTGACAACACCTGCCGTGACGTAGGTATATCTGGGACCTACATTGGCTGCAACCACAAGGTCGTACTTCTCAGTAAAGCCTTGCTCAGAAACATCCTTTTCGATATCGAGAGTCTTGAACTCGATCCGGTCCCATGCGGCAAACTTCTTCTTGGCTTTGTCGAAGAAACCAGCCGAGATGTCTGTAAAAGTAAAGGACTGGTAAGCATTTGGCCCTCCAGCCCTGGAGAAACCGCGCAGCAACTCAGTTGTCGCACCACCAGTTCCAGCTCCAATCTCCAAAATTTTCATGTTGGGATCCTTGTGTGCCAGGAGCTCGGCAACAGAGAGGAGTTTCTGGTTCATGCTCGTTGTGAAGATGCTCTCTTCATAGAACCTGTACAGCAAATCGTTCTCTAGCCAAACTGCCAGTGCTTCTACTTCTCCTCGGAAAATTCTTCCCATGTTGATGGCCAGTTGAGATACGATGGATGCATCGACAGTCTGAGAAATCCCGGAGTTTGAGACGACGTTTGAGATGGCGCCTTGTACTGTCGCAACTCCATCCTCCAGCTGGTGACGCGCTAATAGTCTTTCTTTGTGCAGATCAGCTTGGTCAAGCAGCCACGAACGGTACATTTGCAAGTGAGGGGCCAAGTCTTTGCCTTTTTCAATACCATTCTCGACGATGAGTGGTATTAGCTCCTTGACCAAGTTCTCGAGGTTGACAAGCTTCTTTTCTGCTGGAAGACTCTTGATCTGGATGGAGTTGAGCATGGGATCGTTGTTCGAAATGTCGCCGATGTCAGGTCTCCAGATTAGCCTCAGCCAGGGGAGAGTAGTTTGGTCATTACTCGTGGCTCTGTCCATCTGCAGACCTCCCACGACAAAGAAAGGTTTCGATGACGCATCATAACACTCAACGGTCCCTTCTATCCGGCTAAAACCCACGGGCGATGTGTTGGTAGTGCAAGACGCGATCTCCGTGTTCTCAGCGGGCATGCGGATCGATATTCTCTTCATTCGGGATGGCAGCAGCAATGTATCGATCTCTTGGAAGTAGCCAGATCGGTTAGCTAATGCAGGTGTTTGCAGAGCCGCATCCATCATTGCTGGATGCAAGAGATACCGCTGGCCGCGAATGGGAGATTGGCCAACCGACGTCATGTCGATTTTGGCAGAACAAGCCGAGAGGCTTGGGCGAACCCGAACTTCAGAAAGAAGCTGGAACTTGGGACCATAGCCATAGCCAACTCTTTCTAGAGTTTTGTAATAGCTCTTCAATGGCACCTTGAGGGGCATATGATGCCAAGAGGTTCTGCGCAGGAAAGCACCATCATCTTTGCCCGCTAGAAATCGTCAGCTTATACCACCAGTCGTTTTGTCATCCATCACTTACTTTCCAGGACTGCAGCTTTACCATGACAATGGCGGATATCAACGTCGCCTCTTAGGGAGGAAATGGTAAAGTCGTACCATGTCTCGTCGGATCTGGCATTGTCGTTTTCCGGGACCAGTGTGAGAAAGAGATCGATCGGAGATTCGTCAGGAAGAATAATAGAATTTGAAAAGACAAAATCTTCAAATTCGAATGAATGATTTGCCCAATCAATCTCTTTGGCCTCTTCTTGTACTTGCATCATAGCCTCCACCACCATTGCTATGCCGGTAGTGAAGCAAAATGTCACAATGCCATTGACCTGTCTTGAGTCAGCCTTGTCTTAGAATAGATATATTCTCTCTCTCGTACCTGATGATCAACGAGCCAAGGCGCATCTGCTATCGACACCTTGTTCCTCCATGTAGGAGCTGATGGATTCACTCCTCGGCAACGGGATCCTAGAATCTCATGCCGTGGTGCTTTCCGGAAACGCCATTCCTGGCTATTTCGTGGCTCGGTCCACGGTGTCGAGGAATAGTCCCAAGCATAAGGGGGAAGATTGTCTTGAAGATCATTGGGGAGACGTCCGGACTTGCCCGCCACCACAGAGCTGGCCCCATTGACTTGTTCCAAATTCAACTGCTTTCCATTGAGGACCAAGTCTCCGGCAAGGCTCATCAGCTGTTGGCTTGAGTCTGCATTTCGAAGCATAGTAGAAAAATAGGGGAGTTGGGGCGAATCAGCCAGAGACTTGACAATCTCAAATGTAGGACGAGAAAGCAATGAATGAGGCCCAAGCTCGACACACAAATCAAACTTGCGGTCTGCTTGAGTCATGGCCAATATGACTGCATCAGTATAAAGAACTGGGGATACGAGGTTTGCCCCCCAGTAGTCGGCACCAACCTCAGTCCCATTCAGCTCGAGACCGGAAACAGATGAGTACATAGGAACCCGTCCAGCCTTCGGATGCAGAACACCCTGGAGGGGACCGATATACTCATCCACCACACTCTTCATGGCACGAGTATGGTAGGGTCGAGTTACAGCGACGGCCCTGGATACAATACCATGGCTGTTAAGCTCGGCGGCCACATTCTGAACTCCCTCAATGGAGCCTGCGAGAGTCAGATTCTGGGGACCATTGAAGCACGCAATTTGCACATCGTTTCGTTCCAATGCATCTTGCAACTCTTTCGCCTTTGGTGGACTTCTGACGGCCAACATGGCACCTGATGGGGCGTTCTCGCAGGCCTTTCCTCGATAGTAAGCGACCGTGATGGCTTCCCTGGCGGTAAGAGCACCACAAGCGTACGCAGCGGCCGTCTCTCCACCTGAATGGCCAACGACTGCATCTGGAAGGACGCCCCAACTGGAAAGAACATCTACCAGTGCGATTTGAACCGCTATGGAAAGAGGATGGGCGAGTGTTGGCGAATTGATCTCTTCTTGTGAGAGCTCAGCAGTTAGCTTGTCTATAAAGAAGTCAGTAACCACCAAGCAGCAACTTAGAATTGTCGTGTCTGGATGTACCTGTCAGGGACCAGGCCGACATATCCGATGACTGAAGTTCTCCAACGACCTGCTCAAGATTGTTGAAGGTGTTGCGCGCCACAGGGAATGCCTCGAGGAGACGTTTACCCATCTGGGACCACATAGCTCCTTGACCTGTGAATGTAAATAAAATCCGAGGTGCACCACCACTGGACGGTGTTGAATTCGATTTCAGGGCGTTGTTCTCCAACTGCTGGATGAGATCGTCAACTGTCTGGGCAACAGCGTACGACTTCCATGGCCGGACATGGATCTGGCTTCGAGCATTCAGCGCTGTGACAAGGGGATCCGTTAAGCCACGGCATCCATCGTGACTTTTCAGAAACTCTAGGAGGTTGAGTGTGTTTGTGTCTCGAGAGCTGCGAGAGGCGCCAGATGTGAACAGAAGGAAGGACGGTTTGTTGGCTTGTTCCCCTGCCTCATGATGACCATTAACACCATTGATGCCATTGACGCCATCAACGGACCCGTTGGTAATTTTAGGCGGCTCGTAGAACTCAACGACAGCATGCGCAGTAGATCCACCGATACCAAGGGAGTTGACGCTTGCTCGGCGTATGGACTTGGAAGGCCAGGGCTGGGGGCTAGTCGGAACACGAACTCTCCATCCTTCGAAGTCGACTAGGCAAATCATGGTTAGTTGAATCCAAAATAGGTGTAGGAACTAGGAAACACTATACTTTTGGGGTTAGGTGTCTTGTAATTGGTGTTGGGAGGAATTTCTCCCTTTTCCAAGGCCAAAACTACTTTGATGAGACTGCTCAAACCACTAGCCGACTCCGAGTGTCCCACATTCGGTTTTGTCTGTTCGCTTGTTAGTCTATGTTCATCTCACAGGAATAAAGAAAAGGAAATCTTGCAAATGAAACTTACAGAACCAACCCAAAGTGCGTCTTGGGATTTGTGACTGGCAGCAAAAACTGAACCTACGGCTTCCAGCTCTATACAGTCGCCCACGGGCGTACCTGTTCCATGACACTCAAAGAACCCCGTCTCACTGAAGTCATTAATTCCTGCTTGGGCATAAGCCTGCAAGATGGTATCTCTTTGAGCTCGCCCGGAAGGTTCCGTAATTGCTGGAGTAGCACCAGAACTGAATTTGTTAGTGAACCCGAACTGTGTCAACCTTACTTAGAGAAGAAGTAGACGCACCTATTGGATGAAGTACCCCTGATGACGGCTCGGATGTTATCCCCATCTCTAATCGCATCGCTCAGCCTTTTCACATAGACGGCGTTGGTTCCTTCGCCACGTCCATATCCATTGGCGCTGGCGTCAAATGTCTTACACTGGCCGTCTGCAGCTATAGCGCCTAGACGCGTCAAAGACAGTGCATAATCTGGGCTTAGAAAAAGATTAGATGCACCAATCACAGCACCGTCACACTCCCCAGCTTGCAGTGCTTGGCAGGCAAGATGCAGGGCAACCAGGGCACCGGAACAGGCTGTGTCGATGGTAACACTGCATGTGAAGTGTCAGCATCGTAATCAACTACACGTGCCGGTTCACTGTTGAAAGATAGATTGATAAGCCATAACATACCTGGGACCACCAAGATCAAGCGCATGACTGATGCGGTTTGCAAGCATAGTTCGTGTTGTTCCAATGGCGATAAAGGTTGGAAGATATTCAGGGTCTTGCATCAGCATGTCATGATAATCGCTCACAAACATGGCACAATAGCAGCCAATCTTGGAGTTGGAGATCTTTTCCATGGAAATATTGGCCGACTCAAGGCATTCGTAGACAACTTCGAGCAATTGTTTCTGCTGTGGATCCATGGCCGTTGCCGTGTCTTTGCTTATGCCAAAGAACTTGTGATCGAACTGCTTGATGTCCCTCTTGACGAAGTGGGCACCTCGAAACGCCTGAGCTCCCTTCTGGTTAGGATCCATGGATAGAAAATTCTCGGCATTAAACCGATCTTTTGGTATCGCCGTGGCCGACGAACGTCCTGCTCGAACATGGTCCCACAGGTCTGAAGGTTTGTCGATGCCGCCCGGGAGACGACAAGCCATGCTCACAATGGCAATTGGCTCCCGCCATTGTGAAAGATGGGAGTTCATTGCATAGAACAGAAGTGAAACAAAGAAGGTATTCTCAGAGGTTCATTCCAGAGAGCTGTACAACTCGAGGAAAAGTTCACGAGAAAGCATGGATCGTGGGTTAAACCACAGACATGGGCACATCTAAGCACCACATATAAGTACGGCCAGACTGACAGAACACGTCTGGTAATCAGCGCGTGAACTGCATCAGCGCATGAACCACCACATCAGGACATTCACCCGGTTCATTGCCCTCTCCTTCCTAGTCTACCCCGCTAATTATCCCGTACCAGGGTATGCTTGCATGAACCGGCTCATATTCGAGTCCGATCATATCCCAATCCCGACTCAGTGAGGTGTTGGTCGGATCTTCAGAAGTCGGTGTGCACCTTGAAGGGTGAGGGCTAGCCCATTGTCATGGATGCACTGCCAATTATCGTCAGTTGTTGTCAGTAAGAGCCAACGGGCAACGCGGGGTTAAGGAAGGATAAGGTTAAGGAAGGATACGCGGGCGGAGCCGAGATGTGGATACTGTTGACGTGGCACAACGGAGTACGGCTTTTCAGGTGAAGTTTATGACCCTCCGAGTTCGACAGGTCAGATCAGCGCCAAAAGAAGTAGAGCTATTGTCTTGCTGGCATGGTTTCCGGGGTTCTGTGGAAAGCGGCAAACATATACGTCCCGAGTTTACCACAAGCCGGTCTGTGAGCGTGAAGAAGTAGAGCAACCAGGTCTAGGGATGGCGGGGGGCTTCCTGCTTCATGGGTGTGAGGTATTTAATGGAAAGCAGTGACTAGTTAATTTATAAGCCGGCTGGAGTATGCAGGTGGGGTTGCTTTGCTGTGGGCCACATGTTATTGACAGCTCACCTAGGAAGGGCTCAGGCTCGGGCCGCTCGGCTGAGGTTAAAGCAGCGACTACTTAGGATAGTGGGCGAGGAAGGAAAGAGCGTACGTCGATATCCGCATTTTGAATTGGGCTGTTACAGGATTACCAGACAAGCAGCCCTTCTCAGATCCTATGCCAAGCGTTGTCTCCTATTAATTCCTGGTTAAACTTAAAATTTAGCTTTAAGGAAACACTACTCTTCTGCTTGTTGTAATTTTAAGTTACTTTTTTTAGTTTAATAGAAATAGCTCTTTAATAAGCAGGCCCTAGCTTACTAGATAGTCAATATTTTAATATAACTAAGGTTATATACCTTAGTATATAGTAGAGTTAA
>JABCKW010000899.1:0-17862 GCA_014824385.1 Fusarium cyanostomum
AGCTTTTAGCTCGATAGTATTTAAATTGGATTTTTAAGAATGTTTTAAAAACTGTAATATAAGGTAAAACCCTTAGTGCGACGCATACTTACATGCGACGCATGCTTATTATGTACGTTAGCTCTAGAAACTTCTGATGATACTTGGAGAGTGTCGAAGAACCTCCTTCTATCTTTTCAACAGATCTAAGAGGGAGAATTACGTAGAGCGCAGCTAGATCGCCGAAGCGACGGCCCCAAAGATCTCTGCCATCGTGCTTTCAAGTCCGACAGTGTAGTGGCACGCTTTGATCTGGGCTTGTCTCAAAGCTGAGAAAATAGCCCTCAAATGAGGAGGCGGAGAATTTATTGACGAGTCCCGCGCTCGCAGATGGCTTCAGGCAATGTTGGTGTGGTAGGAAAGCGCGTAGTCCTGTGAACGTTGCATCGACAAGGCATGAAGAACCTCGTATGTATTGGTGAACGTGACCACTCTCAAGTTTCGAGAGGTTACTGTATCTGCCACATATTAGGTACTAAAGGAAGTAAAAAGAAATGGAGAGGATTTTTATTGCATTCTGAAAGCCTCACCTGCTGTGGAACCTGGAATTGTTGCGTGATAGGGGCTGTGCCGACCAGCAGATCATGACGAGACCCATTGCAAGGCTGACAAGTGCAATTGCCAGCAATTCATTATGAAAGGTACATTTGAGGGTAAAACTCAGAATGACTGACTAACGAGACTTCGAAAGCTTAGAGTTGAGTACCTGTGCCCTCAGTTGAGTTAGGGAACGTGATCTAGACTGAATAGTCCCAGAAACGAGGAGTTATATCAACCTGGCTCTAGGGGAGACAGAATGGAGGTTGTTAATTAAGGAACACTTTTGGCACACACCTAAGATGTCGGTGACTGTTGGGGGAACTGGATCCGTGGGCATTCGTGAGGGCGGCCAGGCTTCTCCGGGCACTTCAGAACGCCAAAGAGTGCCAATCTACAGCCTAGTCCTATATTATTGAAGTCTAGCCAAGATATAAACTGCCTAAGTAGGTCGGAATGTATATCTCTCAATAGGCATCCCTGAGGCACTTGAACACTGAGAACGTCGAGCGAGGTCACTATGATGATACCCAACAACCTCTGAAACAAGGAACGCCATGAAGCTGCAGGTTTCCATAACTTGAGATTATAAGAAGACGTTAGAGCAATAATTTAACAAATAACATCACGCATAGCTACCCTGCCCCCGAGTTTTGGAGGCCGGCGTGGCGAAGGAGATGGGGGCGCTAGAGCCTCGGAACCCACGCACACGCATCTATACCCTGTCTCTCATGCAATCTTGCCATGGTGAATGCACGTCAGTTTCTGCTGTCTCGCGTGTTATTAAATGCACGTGTTTCGTGTTCGGCATTCATACCCGGGGCCCGAAGTTGATAGCAATCTGCTGCGGGCCTTCTACACCGCAGGCTCTGATCCAAGTTGAACTTCTAACATGCAATACGTAACATTTGCAGTTGCCTCTACCCTTAACAGCATTTCTGCCAAGTTCTAGATGTTCCTGTCAGATGTCTTTGTTGGGTGTACTCCGTACGGAGAACGGATAACATCCATGTAAGGCTATGCTTGCTTTTTCTCAACACTCAAACAGCCCCTGGCCAATGCGATCCCTGTCAATAGTGTCGCCTGCTTATCCACCCGTGGGGAAGGTTTCAGTCACCGGCTTCATTACTGACAGGCATCGGAGCGCGATCGCCCCCAGGATTGGCACAACACAGCCTGACAGGTGTAACCACACCACGTGCAAACCACCAACGAGAACGGCTTCATCCACCAATCGAGGCCTTCTGCACGAATCCAAGGGGCCAGCGAGCCAAGCCACGAGGCAAACACTGCCCCCAACGGAGCAGAATAGGCACTGGGCCGCAAGACCCAATCTTGCGGTCCCGTTACCAAGATCAAGATCCAGCTGATCAACAACTTGTTTGCGTCGGCCTCTGATCCTTGTCGGCCGGAGCGTAACGTTATCGCACCCCCTGAGCCTGCACCGTAGCGAGCCCAACGCAGATCCCGACGTGTCCAGGTTCCCTTGCGGCCATTGCTCTATCCACCAGCGTCCTTGTGTTAAGCTGTACCTTGGCTATGGTCTTGTATGCCACTGTCGAATATTGACTGAACGTTAACCTTCAACCTTATTGTCAGACGTGACCCTTCGTTCAACAGCCGAAGCACTCCAACATTCCCGCCCAGTCCGATGTGGAAATACCTCTTGGGCGGCCCCAGTGCCCGGTTAAATCCGACCGAGCCCGAATTCTCAATACTGTACACATGCTGCCAAGGCGTCAACTCGCATCTTGTTACGGCACTTCCCCGCTGTTCAGAGAATGTCTTGAACCAATGGAGGGAGAACCCGGACCTACCTGTCTTGAATGGGGTCGCACAAGGCAAGGGAAGCTGTGTTTGCAACCCATTAGCAGGAAGGGCGGCTCATAAAAAGCATGGTTGTTCATCGTGATGGCAATCATTCATGTGTTATGGGGTTCTCAAATTGATCTGATAATTAGATCCCAACATATCTTTTCACGAGCTACAGAGATCTGTGATACAGCAGCCTGATGTCCCGGGTGCTTCATCCATGACGCCCACAGCTCTGTACATTACTTTCAATCCCTACCAGGGGCTAAGACAGACCCAGCCGTTAGATCTGATGAGACAAAACAGTCGTCCGGACCCTGTCTTAAACCCCCACGGAAACACGGCACATCAGCCACCTTTACGAGGGTGAGAAGGAAGAGCAGCCCAATGTACCTTGGCTAGGGCCCCTAAAGCAAAGACCTAGGCGTTTAAAGGACGTGGGTAAGTCTACCAAGCCACTTTCAACCGTGCCGCTTTGAGTGGTTCTCGGTTAATCAGATACATGAAACATCGACCCCGGCTTTCAACGGAAGCATGCTCCTCCTTGTCTACACGGTTTGGGGTACGCTGTGATTTCACCTTCGGTTCTGGGATGCTACCCGGTTCTGGGATGCTACTAACTAACCAAACGACATGGCATTCATGGGTATCAAAGCTGGCTCCTCGGTTTGGTAAGCGTAGAAGCTGAGCCGGATGGACGAGGTCTCTCTGCCTCGTCCTTCCCCTGGTTTCAAGGGTTGGAAAGAGGCTGACAGGGGGGATTCCTAGTATTCAGGTTTTTGACCTGTGACAATGCACCTGTGCTGGAATCAGTCTTGGCTGCGGCTGGGAAGCTCAGGGGGGCAATCAGACGTACAGCTCGATATACGAGTGGACGCTGCTATCCAAGAGCTCTCTTTGCATCTCATCCAGGAACGACTGCGCCCTTTCCAAAGTCCACTGGTTGCGATCAGTGTTGGTCTATACGGCCAGCCGAATACGGGGTAGAATGCGACCAAGAACGTACCCCTAGCAGTTCAGTTAACCCCCGAATGGAGAATCCTTCTAGACCCTGGAGAAGATATTGGCGATTCCACACGCCCCACTGCTTGAGCTGCCTATCCTTGGGCCACATGCCAATTGGCATCTTGATCCGTCGCTCGCCGACGTTGACGAAACCGGCCGCCTTGATAGCGTCACCGGCGACCTCGCACGCAAAGAACGTCTTCCCTAATAGCTCGCCCATCTTTTCAAACACCTCTCTCCAGGTGTACAATGGAGAATCTGGCTTGATGGTGCCGTCATCTGACCGGGCGATGGCCGAAAGCTCCATCTGCTGCACCCAACCCCCCGGCCTAAGAGACCTGAACAACAAGTCTTTAGCTTCAAAGCGATCGACCGCAAGAGATTGACGACAAGGGAGATGGCTTGCCCTTACCTCAGGGACTTTCTGTGAAACTCGGTCCAATCTGGAACACAGCCGGTCATGGCTCGTACGTGAATGAAGTCAAAGTAATTCTCGCCAAATGTCCAATCCTCGTTGACATCGTCCACTTTGAAGCGACAGTTTGGCGGGACAAAGTTTGGCTGAATTGGGGATAGATCGATTCCGATGACGGCGGCAGATGGATGCTCGTCTGCAAATTCACTGGCTCAAGTCAGTTATAACTTATAGCGCGACAAGTCTCGGGCAATGCTCATGTTGAAGGGCGAGGACTTACATGGCCCAGGCACCAGTCCCGCAACCTACATCGAGCACGTTATGCATGGCTGTTTAGTACACGAGTTTACAACTACGAGAATAAAGGGAGGTTTACCTGAGGGTAATCTCCGATGGGAGCGTCGTATAATTTTCCGTCAAGGATGACTCGGTACAGCTCGTGCCTCAAGTCCTGTCAGCAGCTGTGTGGAATAGTTCGAGAAGTCAGAGGCTACATCAGATCCTCAGCGTCCTGCTGCTGCTCGTCGTTTGGCCCCCTTGGTCTGGTGTTAACCGTCTGGCTCCCAACACGCCCACCACCCGATACTGACCAGTAGGATCCGTCTTTGTAGGCATGGTAGCGTCGAGAATTCTCCCACCTGTAATCCAGGATGGATGATCTTAGTGACATGCCATCACTTATTCGATCGCTGGACAGTCACGGTCAGGTTGGAACGGTGAGAGGCGCAACGATGGTCTCTTACGATTCGGCAAAGGCGGAGTCGGCATCGGTCAGGTCAGAGTCCTAGGCAAGGGGTGAATACCGAGATTAGGGAGCCCAACGCCACAGCAAGAACATACAACTTCAATAGTGCTGTTTGGGGGCTGCCCCGGGGATGCCTGAGCGGGCGGAGACGGATCCATGGAGGCCCAGGCGCGACTTGATGGTGACTGGCCACTGTGTGACCCAGGGGATCTGGGAGAAGACATTGGCGGCAGTTTTCACTCGGGTGCCAGGGTCGTTCCAAACCACCGGTACCGCCTTGCAGCCTTGCAGGAGGACGGCGGCTAAAGGCGACAAGAGTGAGGGTGAAGGATCAAGTTTACGTGACGAGCGGGGAAACTGAAGTCAGATTACCTTGGCTTGCAGGGGGGGCGGGGATTAGCTGCAACACCCCGCGCTAGACGATTTATTCTGCATAAGCGCCATCGCTCTGACAGCTCAGAGCCTCCGACATCCACCGTCGGTCAGGGTGTCAGGTGTAGGCGTGCCTGAAAATGATGGATTCTTTCTGCACGTCCTGGGGGCAGCGATATGGGCGTCCAGGTTGTCCGGCCTTGTAGGGCTCGTTGAAGACGGGATCGGTGGAAAGGGGACCGGAGGAGAAGAGATTGGGGGGAACAGGCTTGCTGCAACTGGTGGTTTCCGCGTTCTTTTTTCGTGGAGAGATGGACGCTATTGCGTTGGGAAATGATGCGTCCTGCTGCCTTGCGATTGGTGGCATATAAGACGACAGTCGCCAGATGAATTAACCTGTTCGGTAGAAGGTTCCAGAGGATTATGTAGCTTCATGCAGTCATAATAGAATGCAAAAGTTGCTGCAATTGAGCTTTAAACACAATAATAGTGCCCTCTTTACTCACCAAGGAAGCTTATGTACCCTTTACTTACAGTACATGTCTCGCCCCATCATACCACCCCTTGAACTCCACCACCAAGCCTGTCGATACACAATGCTGGAAGCCGCCAACGATCTCTCGACTCAAACTCCGTCATGTCGCTCAGCTGAGAGAGGCCCCTCTACCTCTGACTTCATAGAGTTGCCTTGGCCACAAGTCGTGCCTCATTGATCGGGTCGAAAGCCAACCTCCGAAGAACTAAATGACGAATAATGGAGGTCTGTTTGAAACCCAATCCGTCTCCGTCCGCTTCCGTAAATGGAATTCTCTCCATAGCCAGTAGACGAGGCAAGGCAACCCTGGCCCACACTTTAACTACCTTGGGCGGCAGAACAAAATCTGTTCCAGTGCTTCGCCAGGTTATTGTAGCTCGACAGTCATCCTGGGTATAGCGGAATAAGAATCCAAATCCATCACCGGAATTCCATAGCTCCAACATCCGCAGCCGAGGCAGTGTCCTCGCTGCCCTACCAGCAAGTGCTAATAGATACAGCACCCACCCTTGGCCTGTGGATGGTCTGAAATAATCTGCCCTGAGAGAGAGATGCTGAAGCTTGGATCCCTCACGCGTCCCGTCTCGGACAAGTTGTCTCAGAAGCCCCACGGCGCTGATATTAATACCAGGGCAGAACTCCTTGAAATTATGGCACGATATCGCCATGAGCTGTGACAGTGGTCTGAGAGTATTGTGAGAGAGCTGAGGATTATAGAGATCCAGCCTTGATGCCTGGTTGAAGGAGAAGCGCTCGACGCTGGTAGGGATGGTGGGCATCAAGTACGTTTGGAGATCTGGGATGAGTTATTAGCCATACTATTTTCTTTTTTCTCGACAAGTGTCGGAATATCGTACCGTTGCAAAAAGAATTGTCGGCTTCATTTGTATGTGCCATCCATCTCTCGAGATAAACCGATTCCAGGGCCACAAAACTTTGGCGACAGAGTTTCGCAAGTGATGTGAGCGCAATGCCCCTGAAGAACTCCCGACGCAGAAGAAGCCCCTTGACTATGGGCACATTTGGGATATTTCGGATTAGATTCTCGCAGCCTTTTCGTTTCTTGACCAGCCTTGGCTTAAACTCAAGCGGCGTCCCGCGGAGCCGCTGCATCATCCCACGACGAATTGTGCTACCACGTGGTATGATGCCGGGCCTCCACCACACTGCCCCTTTCTGCCTGTAGTATTCCGAGAAACCTGGATGGCTCTCCAAGTCCTCCTCAAACCGGAATGGGTAATCGTCGTGGATTTCGTACTCCCCCGGGTGGTATTCCTGGTCGCTGGGCGAGTGTGCGTTAATCTCCAGCGCAAGCCCTCCATGAGTGCCGTCCCAGGATGACAGCGCTTTGAGCAGAACTGCTATGGCGTATGTAAAGGTCCGGTTGTTCCTGTTGCCCGAGGTGTCAGTGGGGCCTCTTGCAAGTCCTGCAGGCAAAATGCTACTCACTGAGTAATGTTTGTTGCGCTCTCCGGCCTGTCGCAGACGTGCCGGGTGTATTTAGCGAGCTTGATGTGTAGCCACAAATGATTTATGTAGTTTAACCTGATTGCATTCTTCCCCCGAACGGCTTTCGCGAATGCGTGCAGATCTGACGATTCGAGAGCCATGCGCCGAAAAGTTTCTTTCTCGAAAAAGCATTGCCACTCTCGGGACACGGTGGCTAAGGAAGGCGCTTTGGCGAATCCCCAGTCGGTAGTAGTTTCTATATGCCCGGACTTTGGGATAATGCACCGTAGGATCAGTAGACGAATCTCAGGAGGCAACGAGTCCCAAGAAGATCTGGCGGTGGAGGCGTCCATGGCGAGTGATGTTTGAATTTGAAAACCTTAGACTGCCGTATGGGAAAGACACAGTCTTTATATATGTCTATGGTGGTTATTAACTTTCTAGAGGCGTCTCAGATGCATGAATGACTCAAAGTGTGCATGGAATATTTGAGAGCTTCCTGCGTTTGAATCAAAGGCTATTGCGCGACGATCATCCCGCACGCTGCGTAAGGTACAACGAGAAAGGGATAGGTCGAGTGATCGCATGAGCTGCCTTGAAAGCATCTTGTAGAGGTTCTCCAGATAATCTCTGAACAACTGCTCGGTGGGAATTTCAGCTGGGTCCGTTATTTCCTCCTTCCCAAGATCCACCTTCCACCATTCTTGCACTCTATAATCGACGGTCTGGTCATCGATGCTGGCACAGTGGCCACAGTCGAGGAGGTTTTTGGACTGACCGGCGTCATACACTAACTTGGTTGGGATCTTGAGTTCCTCCTCGTGTTGAGGCCAGTTGAGAGTTAAGACGCGGCCGTCTTCGTGCTTGATGAAATGGAACGCGACTCCAGTGCCTATTAATACTTGCTTTACGGGCTGGGAGGTTGCGTCGTAAAGCATTATCTACCTACTCGGTGCATTCATTTCATTGTCCCTGCTACTACCTAGAACTACCAACCTGTCGCCAGTCTCGACGACGTATAATAGCATATACCTAGGTCATGGCAAGCGAAGTAGACGAAGTGGGTGGCATGTCCATCACCCTTGCTCGTTTCTTGCTGCTACTGTCCATCTGATAATCTCTAAGGAGAAAGAGCATATGAGTCTGATAATCTGCTGTTATTTTCGAGTTCCCAACCCTTGGCCTACCTTGACCTTAACAGACAGAGAAGGACACCAGCACCAACACCAACACCAGCACCAACACCAACATGACGACGACAAGAGATGTTTTGGCCGCTGTTGATGCGGCCATTGCGGCCACCAGCGAGAGGGCGCGCCGCCGCTGGCGGCGAGAGATTGTCCGGCTGCTCCAGCAGCAACAGCCCGCACCCCAGCCCGCTCCTGCTCCGGCTCCTGCTCCTGCTCCAACTCCCTCTCCCGCCTCTCCCCCTGGCTCGCCGCCGCCGCCCTACGAGGACAGAGACGCCGATTACGACCCGTCCCTCTCTTGGGCCGAGGAGCTGAACGACCCGCCGCTGGAGCGTATGGCCTACTAAGTATTACTAACTATATGAGTTGAAGACACTATCTTTTCTTTGCAGTCTTGTTGCTAACTAAACCTAGAGTGTCTAATGTTGTGTCTCTGCACGTATCTTGGTCATCGTCATTTCTTTTTCCTAAGGTACTCAGCCTTCTACAAGAAACGGGATAATATTTTTCTTTTTCTGTCACTAGTCATGCAACCGTCTTCCCAATCGTAAAGACGACGACAATTGTCGCCGAACTACCTAGAACAGCCTCTTGTCTTCTAACCAAACCTTGACTCACCCTGATCAGACTCTTTCTGTGAAGCCTCCTTGCTTGCTTTAATCTTTTCTCCCTCGGATTCTTTCTCTTCAGCCATCTTCTGCGAAATATCTGTACTTTCCTCTACCCTTTCTCCCTCGGCGTCCTTCCTTTCCACCTCCTCCGCCTGTTTGCTTTCGCCTTGAGTCTCGCCACCCTTCTTGGAAAACATCCTCACGCTCGGCATCGAGACGTTGCCCAATGAGGACACTGAACTGGGAACCTTTGGCATAGCCGGCATGCTGGGCATGCTGGGCATCTGCGGCATCTTGCTGGGTAGCCAGCCCTTCACATCGCTGAGACCCGTACCGGCCTGTTGCGCAACCCCGAATAAGTAATTGAGATAGTGTCGCTTTTCCGGTGTGTCGACATCTTCAGTGCTCGCGTCGCCCACAAGGTCTCCTTTGTCGTCGGGCAAGGGCACCAGAGAGGCAGCGGCTGCGATGTCGATGGGCGACTCGTCCGGCAGTTCGTCGTCCTTGTGTTTCTCATCTGTCTCGGCAGCCTTTTCGCTTTCCTCCACTTGGCCAGGGTCCTTCTCCAGGATCTCCTTTGCCGTCTGATCTTCAGCCTTTTCTTCGGGCGGCGTCTCGCGGAACTGAGGATCGTCAAAAACATTTTCCTCGCTGAGGAACCATTCCTTGACCAGTTCAGCCGACTTGTCTGTCATTTCCTCGTACCCACGGTGCTTCTCCGGCTTGAACATGTTCAGGTGGGCTTCGATCTCGTCACCAGCCTTGGGCATGACGCATCTAGAGAATACGGGATACACCGAGTGGCCTTCCTCAGGCACAGCGCAGAATGTTCTCTCGGGGACAAAATAACCTCCGCTCCAGTAGCCATTTTCGCCGAGAGAGCAGTAAAAGTCGTGGATGCCAACGCCCTTGAGTGCTCCCATGCGCTCCAGTCGACGGTTGAGTTCCTTCTGCCTGAGCAGGGCACCGACAAATGTAAAGTGATCTGAAAGCCAGGCAAAGGACTTTCCGACATTGCCGCGGTTGATATAAGCCAGACCTTGCCCAAGGGCATCCATGCTCTGGCGGTATCCTTCGACGACGGACTCCTTATTCAAGTTCTTGACGCTTCGCATCCCCTCCATGATGGCTTGTCGATTCATATACGCCGCGACACCGCCAGCAGCAATAGCACCGACCGTGCCTGTCTTGACAGCCACTAACTGCCATGTCTTCCATTGAGGCCCCCGCGAGGTAGCGACAGTAGAGGCTGCTGCGCGTCGAGCGCTGAGGCGTGCCAGACCAGCTGGTGCGGCAGCGGACAGGGCGGTCATGACATTGAAGACGCTGTTGACCTTTTGATAGTTGGAAAAGGCGCCGTAGACAAACATGGATCGTGCGAGGCCGTTGTAGGGGGTATCGAATGTCAGTATACCTTGGATCAACGGGAAGATGAGGCTGTCGTCGCCTCCATTGGCAGCTCTGTCATTGAGAGTCAAGAAAAGGGTGTCTGCTGCCACGAATCCTCTGAGAGTGGTTGTTAGTCGATGAAGCTGGATGATGGTGAGTGAGAGTACACACCCCATGGAGTGGGCAACTAGAACAACGCCGACGTCTCTGTCGTGAGGCGGCCATGGTTTCTCAGAGTTCTTCTTTCGGATCTCCATCACCCGTTCCTTGAGCCTTAGTTGCTTAGCGACCTGGCTGCATTTTGAGGATACAATAAGTGGTGACGTACCATGCGAGAAAGGCTTCTGAGGCCTGTGCCAGTTCACCAGTCGTATCATATCTGGGGTAAATGATGGATTCGACTTTGTCATCGGGGAGTTGCTTGGCGACTGATTTCTTCAGATCCTTGAGGGGATTAGCACATTTTCCTGTGTCTGATCGGGCACCACAAACGTAGGGAAAATCGTGAAATGTATCATCGGTTCCCTGGTAGAAGTGATTAGTACTGAGTATGGTTTCAAGAGCCATTAGGGAGCTGTACTTTGAACCCATGGATGAAGCAAAGCAGTAGTGTTCGTTGCATCTTGAGTTCTTGACTGCTGACTTTGATTATTCCAGCTGTTGGAGCTGTCCAAGAGTCAAATGGGTCGTGCAGGAGTAATAAAGCCTCATCAAACAGACTCCTAGGTGCTCTTCAATGACGTTGTAGGGTGTAGGACAGCCAGATTCCAGGTTTTCCAGCCACACGTTCGTCCAAGAAGGTGCGTGGCGAGTGTGTCACGGAGCCAATCGTGGCGATGGGGCTTGACTGGGATAACGTCATGCTGATGACCTCTATCGCATCGCGCAGCACTAGCCCCGGAGCTTTTCCACGTTTCTCTTTAGCTCAGTCTTTGGCATCGGAGAGAAGCAGAAGAAGCAAAGGAAATCTGATCTTGGTTCTGGATGCTGTTTCAGAATCGTGGAAAGTCTGGTGCCGTTGGAGCGACTTTAGACTTTGTGATAGACTGCGTGAGCTGCTGAGCATGGGACTTTTATTTGATTTTTAATTTCTTTATAAACATGTAGAGCTACCTCACTTCTCTGCATCGAAAATCACCTTGTGTGCTTGCATAGAGTCAAAGATTCTGTACCCCTCAACTGCCTGGCTAAGTGGCATGATAGTTTCGGTCATGAACCTGTACTCGATGAGATGTCAGTCTTGGACGATGACGAGTTCTTGTACTTACCCGAGCAGGTGCTGTTTCTTCTCAAGGAGTTGAAGCGCTTCCGGGAATATGCCTGTGTAGAAGCCAGTTAGCCAAGGGTTGGCCGACCTCAATGAGCCTCACCTACTCCGAACTGGGCATCTTCCCATCTTGACCGTCAGGTTCTTTCCGTAAGCTTGGTTCCCCGTCCAAGGTATCTCTCCATTGTGCACGCCAACGCTCGAGATGGTGCCCCAGGGCCGCAACAGCTGGAACCCCATGTCGAGTGCTGAGCTGTGGCCGACTACCTCGATGACCATGTCGGCCCCACGGCCGTCGGTGATATTCTTGACTCGCTGGAAAAGCTTGTCGCGCTGGGTTTGGTAATTCCAGGGCTCGGCGCCGAGGGATTCTGCTGTTTTGAGGCGCGACTCGATCCCATCCACCGCCAAGAGGGCCTTGGGCTCATACTCCAAAGCGGCGATCAGACCGCAGAGACCGACTGGGCCGCAGCCGATCAAGACAACGACGCTGTCACGGGCAACTGCTGGCTCTACGCTTCCTAGAGCGTTATGCGCCGCGAAATACCCAGTCGGGAAAATGTCTGCCATCAGGCAGAGCTTAACATCTTCGATTCCCGGGGGAGCCTCGACGACTGTCGCGTCTGCGAGAGGCACTCGGACGTATTCCGCCTGCGCTCCATCCAGCAATGGGCACCCAAAAAGCAGGCTGGATTCGCACCGCGATGAGAACCCGCGCATGCAGTAGAAGCAATTGCCGCAGCTCACAGTGAAGGGAGCGACGATTGAATCGCCCACGGCGAAGTTCTGCACCGCAGAGCCAACCTCTGTAACCACGCCGGTGAACTCATGGCCCATGATGAACCCGGTTGCAGAAGGCTGATGCCCCCGGAAGACGTGAAGCTCGCTAACGCATGGTCAGTCATGAATCCATCGCAAGGTGTGCTTGATCCTGGCATGTCGCATACCTGCCACACAAGGCCGTGTAACGGACTTTGACAATGACATCTTGAGGATCTTGAATGGCTGGAGCCGGCCGATCCTCAACGGCGACGCTCTTGATCCCTTTAAAAACAACAGCACGCATTGTGAACGGGTTTGAAGGGGGAAAGGACTCAAATGAGTGCGAAGAGTCGTATCATGTTAGGCCCAGTGCGGGGTCTCATGTATGAATCAGTATGATGATGCTCTGCCGAGGCGGCATTTAATTAGTCAGAGCATAGATCCTATCATAGATCTGCCTCACTATTGAGGATAGATTAACTGGCCATCTTTCCCTAAAGAAGTCAATTCTATTGCGATTGTTGTAAACCCTCTTGGTGGAGAGAAGTCGTCTCAACCGTCGGCTGCTTTGAGCTGACTGCGCCTTGATCAAGTGTCGCTGAGAGGTGAGTGAAGAAAAGAACTTGGCCATTGATAACCCAAGATGGATAGGAGCATGTCCTTTTAACAAGCTGTGGAATCATTTTGTCAGGATAAACTGTAGGAAATCAGTTGTTTAAAGGTTGAACTCTGCCGCGTTGATTTCATTGTCCAAATATGATGCGAGGCATTACCGGGGAGTTGGCCACATCTCGCGCAAGGCATTATTTTCCAAACGCATGATTTAAAAGGATGCCCAGTGGCAAGGCACCCTTGGGTTTCATTGCATAAAGCGTCGGCGCTGGCTGAAGCGAGGCTCTGCTAGACAACAACCTCTCTTCATTTCCCCGCAAGACGATTCAAAACTCCAACTCTTCAACGCAACGCCTCATCGCGCCGTATTGCTGACTCTTGCTCCGATTGAAAGCGCTGCCCAAGAGCCGGTCCCACGACAAACCACGATGGAGATCCTTGGCGCTGTCGGAAGCTCACTCGCGGTTGCACAAGTGCTAGTTGCAGGACGGACCGTGGTAGACCTTGTCAGTAGGATTCCAGAATACAGAAAGAGTACGATCATTTAAGAGGAGAGGTGAGTCAGCCCGTGAAAGGTTTCGTGGTAGGGGAGTCCTAACTCGGCATACCAGATCGACCTTGTGGCCGATTTCGTTAGCGAAGCCCACAACGCTGCCGCTTCAACCATCGTTGATCAAAAGGTACAATCTAAGGTACAAGGAACACTGCTTGGCCGGGCGGCTCAGCGCCTCAAAGAGGTTAAGGATGACTTAAAAGTCATTGCGGCGCAATGTGGACAAAAATCAAAAGACAAAACGGCGCAAGCAAGGAAACGGAAATGGCTGTTGCGAGAGAAAAAGATTGAGAGAATGCGTGATAAAGCGCGAGACACCAAAACAGACTTACACAGTGCCCTGCTGTTCCATCACCAAGCAGTCATGTCAGGCAAGTTACAGAGACAGGATCAGTAAGTCCACCATGGTAGTTTCCAGTCAGGACAGATGCCGGGGATACTGATAGCCTGGAGTTAACGTGATCAACGTCGATTCTTAGATCTATGTCCCAGATGACGCATCAAATGCAGTCTTTCTCGACCTTGCTCCTGAATAATTTCTCACTGATCAACCATTACGCTGTTGAGGAGTTGCCAGAGACCTTGTATACCAGCTCGCAAGAAAGGGGGGTTGATATTCATGGTGAGCATTCACAGCAAGTTGAGCGCCATGATTCTACTCGCCGCATCACGTCCCCGAGAAATGAAACCTTGGTCGCCTTTAAGGGGGCTGTGCCATTGGGCCGATTAAGATGTCCAAAGACTTGCCGATGCCGATGCCACTTTGAGCGACAGCAACCTCAGAACGCAAATTGGCAATAGCTTTGGTTGGGTCCTTGGCTTGCCGGATACAAAGTAATACAAGGCAGTAGAAAGGCGGCATGTACTGACGCAACTTGCAAACCCCACAATACTTTGTTCATGCTAAGTACCGGTTTTCTACATGGCTCTGGGAAGGGATGCTGGACTTTTCGACCTCGTACACCAGCCTGACAGGACTAGGGTATACATTACGGCCGGTTAGAATGATAACGAGTTATGACAGAATATGGGCACTAGTCCAGCGCTCACCCGAGGGGCTCCACCATGAGATTTGCGATAACGGGGGAATGTACTTGCCAGGTGATGTGGACGAGCGTGGGGATTCATTATTGGAGGGAATTCCGACCTAGAAGTATGTCTGATAAGTTACTGGGCTGTAATTCACTGACCTTGGGCTTTGCACAGTATGCACTAACTGAGAAGTCTCTCCAGAACTTGGAGTTTTTCATGTTCTTTTGGAGGAACCTGCTGTTGAAGCAAGGTGTCTCAGAGTGCGTACTCAGCTTCTCGCTGCCTTAGTTTGTGGTTCAAATTCACAACGCTGATCGAGCAAACATTGTCCTTAGGTGAGACTCTGGAAAAGACTCTAAACGACTCACCGACCACCAGCTCTGGCTCCTGCATCAGTTGACGGGGCTGGCAGATGGCGGAGAAGAAACGAGATCAACCAGGCTCTGCGAGGCCACTGTTGGACGCGAAAGACTTCAGACCATCGAGAGAATCCTGCAAGAGGAGCCTTGGGCCATTGACCTATTTGATGAAAGCGGTTATGCGCCTCTTCACCTGGCAACATGTGCGGGCCGGTATGACATTGTGGAGCTGTTGATCGCTGAACAAGCCAAGGTTAACTCATCCGGCTATTACGGCTTCACGCCCCTCATGCGGCTTACACCACCAGTCACTCGAGTGTATGCAATTGCTGCTAAAGGCCGGATGCTACATAGAGCAGCGAGACAACACCGGCAACACGGCGTTGTATTCGGCAGTGAAGTCTGGCACCCCAGAGGCCGTCAGCAAGTTGCTGGTTGCTGGTGCGTCGACCACAGCTCGCAACAAGTTCGGCGTGACTCCGTTGAGCTCACTTCCAGAGCGGGACAAGTATCTGCTCTCGGAGCACCCTGAGCATGTTGGGGATTCAGCTATGTGACATGCGCTCCGCAATTAAAATGGTGGAGGATGATGTTGCTGAGTTGCGACTGGAGATGGAGACCTCACGTTGGAATGAAAGGTTGTCATGGAGTTGAGAGGGTAAGGGTATTTTCTTTAAAACATCTGTAGAAGAGACTTGAATCTCGACTTTCTTAATACCCATAAACAATCAACCATTTGGGATAAAGCTTCCAAGCATTTGCCTTTAGTTTTACCAGATTTGTATCTTCATGTATCTGCTGTCTTGCAAGATTCGGCTACATATATATGCCGGGCAAGCGATCAACACTCAGTGAACTCATCCTTGGAAGCGTCCGGATCATCGGCGGTGAGTTGGTAAATCAAGAATATTGCTCCCAAGTTGCCATGAGGTCGAGCATGTATATGAGAGAAAAGAGTCTGTGGATTGCAACGGTGCTCTTAGCCCTGGGTAGGAAAGGTTGAAATTTATTAAGACATGTCATTTTACGACCAGACCAAGTGTTGCTGTGACAAAGTATCTCTATGGATCAGGACTTGAATATATATCATCACGATATTCCCTCCCGGCTGTTCCAATCGGGCTTGGTATGGTTTCCTCTTTATAATTATACTATAACCCATGCTTCCTTAGTATCAAGCTGAGAGCCCCTGGTCTGGACAAGGGGGGTTATTGCCTCGGCGGCCCTAGAAGCTAGCTCTCGAACCTCGGGAGACAGGTCCATATTGTGCGCTTCAACCTCAAACCGCCTACGCGCAAACTCCCTGCGAGCAGTCTCCCACCGTGCCCGACCTTTATATCGATGCCGTGATCGAGTCCACGGCAGCTGTTTATCCCTCAGGCCTATAATCCTGTCCACAACCTCGACATCCCGCTCGTCGCGGACCTCGGGATAGTCGGCGAAGACGTGGTGACCGGCAATTATTGCCCACAAAGATGCCACGGTAAGGTTGTGACCCAGAATCTCTGCAGTGGGTGGCGGATCAACAAGCCTATACCCTGGGAACGGCGTCTGCTCCGTGGCAGCCACCACAGCTATAACGCCGTTGCTATGCAAGTCGACAAGACCACTCGCAGTAAGCCTCGCCATGAAAGCGCTGACGTTCTCCCATGCGCCCTGCTCCGGCCATAGCCAGCCGGCTCCGCAGCCACAGAAATCGTTTGAGACCTCTGCTACCGATATGCCCAGTACGATCAAATCGCTCCAGACTACCCCAGGCCCCCAGATCCAGCTCCTTCTGAGCGGAATCGTCATGGGGACAGGTGGAGGAGGATCTGGTCGCTCTTTGATCACCTTGACCAGTTGGACGAGTTTCTCATGCCGCGCCTCGTCCGTGTACGGAATTCGCTTTGCGGCATGGAGAAAGGCGTACCACAGATCCCAGAGGAGCATCTCGGTGGACTTTGAAGGGTCATATTCGGTCTCGGGCTCTGGGAAGTCCTGCTCCGGCCCCCACATCTCTATTGCCTTCTCAGGGCTGTGATACTTGCGCTGTTGGCGAGCAATTCTCTCCTGCTCATGCCATTGCCGCCCGAAGTCTGCAGATGAGTAGGCATCGTCAACGGGCCTGGCCAATGTTTCCACCGCCTCAGCGGGGGTCAGCTCGTCCGACATGTACTTGTCGATGATTGTCGTGTCGGCCCTGAACCATCTTCGCACCTCGGCCAGGCGGTCGATTTTGGCTGAAAAGTCGAGTGATTCGTCATTAACCACTTTCTCTGCGGCTTCATGTTCCTTTATAGCCCTTTCTGTGTGTACTTTGGCCCATTTTCTCTGATTTCGTTTCTCTCCGGAGGGCCTGTTTTTGGGCATTATCGGGTGTAGGTTGTTGTTGTCAATGGCGCTTAATTAAGTGATGGCCACGGCGGCAGAGTTGGAAGACTTGAGTAGTTATGATGGATCTTTTTCACGGCAACGAGTCACTCCCCGTAGACCCTGGTCGAGTTCACGTCTGGAAGGATGGGCCAATCAAAACCCACCAACTAAAGAATACATGTTTGAAGCCTGGTCTATCTAGTGATAAAAGTACGAAACTCTGGTTGTTACAAGTTCGCAACCTTCGCGATGTAGGTTTCAAGAAGGGCAGTTAGGTTTCCTCTAAGCAACAGAACTTGGACAGCAGGAGAATTACCCAACAGAGGACTTGGGCCGTAGCTCAGTCTCCTGAGGACTAACCCGTTGTTTATGTAGCACCGGATCCTTCCCGTGCTAATACTCCTCAACTTTGTCGTCGTCTAGCCTTGCATATCCTCCTCCACCAGGTGTATTAGTCTGGACATAGGTACGCTTCTCCACCACCTCGCTGTCGATCTGCCGAGTATCCGTCGAGTGGACCTGATGTTGGCGTGAGTAAGCTTATGGCAGAATGACAGATTGAGATGGGCGTCACCAGTGTCAAGTCTGGCAGATGAGTGCCTCCCCACCTCTTGGTCACCAGACTACCCAAAGATTGGCGGGAATGATGACAAGACGATTAGTCATAGGAACATGGTCGCAGGGGTCTCATACGTGCACCGGGGCCGGTGCAAATAATATCACGTGACTCGTGCACTAGGGCCGGTGTAAATAAGATCCGTTATATAAGTAGCCTTTATGTGTAAGTAAGTAAGAGATATCCCTCTTCTATCTATAGAAATAG
>JABCKW010000900.1:0-20010 GCA_014824385.1 Fusarium cyanostomum
TAATTAATAAATACACCACTTCGATATAACAAATAATGTACTAGTTTTACAAATCTTATTACTGCCTCCCCTAGGTTTGTCTAAATTACAATTATAAAGACAACTAGAAGAAGCAGAGCGGAGATCTTTGAGCCCCCCGGCCGTAGATACCTATCTATACAAGAGCCACAATGTGCTCAGAGTGGGACACAATGCCCGATTGTACATGAGCGCGATAATTCGTACACTACCCCAAAACTTTTCATTCTCAATCCAGCACCGCTTACTTCACGATACGAGTGCAGAGACCAGTAGCGACAGTCCGGCCACCCTCACGGATGTTGAATCGCTGGCCGACCTCGATAGCGTTGGGGTGACTCATAGTGACAACCATCTCGGTGTTGTCACCGGGCATGATCATCTTGCTGGAGGCGTCCTCGGTGCCCTCGGGGAAGGTCAGGTCAATGGACTCATCAGCAGTTCGGAGGTAGAGCTGGGGTCGGTAGTGCTCTTGGAAACCAGTGTGTCGGCCACCCTCCTCCTTGGTGAGGACGTAGAGGGAAGCAAGGAACTGGGTGTGGGACTTGACGCTGCCAGGGGCACACACGACCATACCACGGCGGACATCCTCACGGCGGACACCCCGGATGAGGAGACCGGAGTTGTCACCAGCCTGGGACTGCTCGCAAGACTTCTTGAAAGTCTCAATGTCGGTGACCTTGGTCTTAATGACCTCCTGGCCCTTACCAACAAGCTCAATCTCCTGGTCGCGCTTTAGGACACCACGCTCGACACGGCCAGAGACGACAGTACCACGACCGGCAATGGAGAAGACATCCTCAACGGACATGAGGAAGGGCTTGTCGAGGGATCGGTCGGGGGTAGGGATCCACTCGTCGACGGCCGCGAGAAGCTCGTCGATCTTCTGGCTGCCGATCTCGGGGCGCTGGTTCTGAAGAGACATGAGAGCAGAGCCCATGATGACAGGGGTGTCGTCGCCCTCGAAGCCGTAGGTGTTGAGGAGCTCACGCATCTCCATCTCGACGAGCTCAAGCATCTCGGGGTCGTCAATGGCATCGACCTTGTTGACGAAGACAACAATCTTCTGGACGCCGACCTGACGGGCGAGCAGCAAGTGCTCACGGGTCTGGGGCATCTGACCATCGGAAGCAGCGACGACGATGATGGCGCCGTCCATGTTGGCAGCACCAGTAATCATGTTCTTGATGTAATCGGCGTGGCCAGGGCAGTCGACGTGGGAGTAGTGACGGTTGTCGGTGGAGTACTCGATGTGAGCAGTAGAGATGGTGATACCACGCTTTCGCTCCTCAGGAGCCTTGTCAATGGCGCCATACTCGAGGAAGTTGGCAAGGCCCTTCTCAGCCTGTCGCTTGGTGATGGCAGCAGAGAGGGTGGTCTAGGGGTCGCAGGTCAGCCGAGGAGTTGCTAAACCAGTCAATTGATCGAACCCAGTCGTACGTACCTTGCCGTGATCGACGTGACCAATGGTACCAATGTTCACGTGGGGCTTCGTTCGCTCGAAAACGGCGTATGTGCGGTAGAGGTTGAGGAGGCCCGCGGCGTTCTGCTTCTTAAAGGCGGACTGAAGGGGGTTGACGGGGTTGGCCCTGAGGCCTTGTTGGGCGGTGCGCAGGAAAGGCGCGAGAGATCGGAAAGCGGTCGACATTGTGACGACTATGGGGTATAATGAAGTGCAATTGCGAAAGGAGGAGAAAGAGACGGAGAGCAGACGAAAAGACTCGGGAACACGCGGTGGTGCTGCTGAGGAGGAGAGGGGAATGGAAGACGGGCACGGAGTATGAGGTCTCGAAAATTTCTCGAGCTCTGCTTTCTCGTTCCGGCTCCAAAGGTGTCTGGTTCTTTGGTGGAGCCGACCAGCCGCTGAGCCAGGGGATAAAGGCGTCTGTCCACTCAGAAAACGCTGCTAATAAGCAGATCACGTGGCGTCGCGTTTACAGACTCCTTTCTTGTAAGGAGTTCACAGCATGAATAGGTGCTCAATGCAAATAAGGGTATTATTTGTGGTGAAAACTACATCATTGGTTACATGGACGCTAGATAGATTACACTGTGTCTGTAATATTGGGTTATTCCCGTTTGGTTAGAGGTGATGTTCCATGGTCAGAACTTATCTGGCTGCAGAATGAACCCTGCACAGAAAACATAAAAAGCAGCGCGGCAATTCAGTACGTATATGAAATAAACGGCTCAGCATAAACAGCTAAAGTGGCAATGGGTTTGAATACTATGTTACGTACAAGGTAATTGCGTTGTTTATTGCAGTTTTGAGTTGGAGGTCCCGTCATTTGTCCGCCGCGTTCCAGAACAGATGGATGTGACCCAATAACTTAGGCGTCGGCCCCATCGGAGAAATCCAGCCAAAAAAGAAACCTCCCGACTCGCGCGCCATATAAAATCTTGATGCTCCAACAACTCATTTCACGAGCCCAGACATCATCTGAACACCAATCCTCCCTATTAATCCCTCACTAGCTTGGTCGCCCAAAAACTCTCATGCTTCATTGCTCTTTTTCTTACACCTAATCTCTCAATTTTGGCACACTTGGTTTGTCTCGTCGATACAACAACTCCCTAGCCCCAAGGAATTAAATCTCAGCTTCGAGACCACCTTTCCATTGAACAAAGTCCACGGTCTGGTAGCTCACAAACGAATTACCTCTCAGAGGACCTAGCCACCGCCCAACACTACACGGCTACATCTTGTCAACACACACTTCACAATGGATCCCGTCGGTCACCAACAACAACAGCCTGAGCAAGATCAGGTTGAGCTCAACGCCCTTGGCAAATTTACAGCCCAATTCCTCCAATATGGCTCTAATGCCTCCAACAACCTCGCAAACACCTTCGAAAGCATGACCATGCAATCATGGATCCGCCTTATTGTCATTGTGGGCGGCTACATGCTGTTGCGACCTTATGCGATGAAGATTATCACAAAGGGCGCCATTCGGAAGCTGGAGGAGGATGACGAGAAGGAGAAGCGCAAGGCCCAGATCTCGCCCAATGAACTGCGGGGCCTGGCTGGGGAAGAGCCTGAAATCGACGAGGAGGGTGCTGGCACGGGTACTGATTGGGGCCAGAAGGCTAGGGTGAGGCAGAGGACTATGTTGAAGGAAATGCTCGAGGCAGAGGAGCGAAGGAGAGAGGAAGAGGAGGACGACAAGGACATTGCAGACCTGCTCGAGGACTAGAGAATGGTTTCGCGTCTTGGGTTATTACTGGCTATTGGCATGGATCTACTTCACTGAGTGGTTAAAGTTAATGGAGTATTGTGGGTGAAGATACCTCGAATTACCTCATATGCTGGCGTAATGCCTGGCCACTTGTACAATATATCAGATTCGTCTGTTGTGCCTCGTTCATTTTCAGGATGTCGGATGTCACTGGCAATCGTCTACTGCTTCGTGCATGCTGCTGCCAAACCGGCCAATAACAGGTAGCATGACTTCTACAGTCATTGCTCGGATGTCAACCCAATCTCAGCATCGTTGGGAGCCAAAAGACACTGGCGGCGCTCACTCCTGATCTGATGTGTGCCACCTAAAGCTGTTGCCTCGTCTCACTGACGGCGTCGCCGAGGCTGCAGCCCGAGACTCCAAAGTTGTTTGTCTTGCCCAATTGTGTGTGGGGCCATCATAAATTTCATAGCTTGTAGGACTTCATGATGGGTATCCATAGCGTCCATGGTAGGCATCCTTGGCCATCGACGATCTATTTCTATACCGTGGTGGTTTATCAATTCATTGAGCAGCAGAAGCATGGTCGATCTGCTCTATCACCTCACCGCATGTGTGTTGCAGAGGTTCAAAAACCTGTTGGCAGCAGAATGGCGTGAGTTGCAGTCTACTAACGCAGACATGATTAATCACTGTTGAAGCGGTGACGGATGTTATGCCACCCAGACGCGGAGGTTCTCGTACATATTGTTATTAACTTGCTACCTAGGTAGGTACCTAGTTACCTTGTTGTTCTGCCCAAGTTATTGTTCCGGCCATGATTGCTGTTGTAATACTCTGTGCGACAACGCGTTGCTGCACTAATAGCCCTGTGGACTCACCGAGACATGGATGATGTCTCCGAGAGGGATGTCGTACAAAGACACCCATGCTCCGTACACCCTTTCAATGGCAAAACGCCCAAAATCGGTGATTTTTCTGGTGGCTTTTAACGGCATGGACAAGCCGTGCAATGGAAGCGAGACGTGCTACGTAGTAGGAGGGGCAACCTGGCGGGGTTCTTGGAGGGCCAAGTGAAGGGGTACCTGACTTTTAGTGGGCTATCATGCGGCTGTTTAGGTACCTCCTGTAGTGCTATGTCATGCTGTTTCTGCTTCCATTTGGGCCCAAGCTGCGCCCCAAGGCGTCCCCGACTTGCTCGTCTTTCTGACGTCGCAGCCTCCAAACAAAACGGATCGTCTCTTTTTCCCGCTTCCATCTTATTGGGCTTCACTATTCCACAAACCCTCTTCAAGGGGCCTCTTTCAGTTTGCAACTGCTTTTCTCTTTCGTCCAGCGACCGCGCCAGCTGTTTCGGAGGGCGCCAGCAGGGCAGGCCTGTGCGACGACAGACTACAAACACCAGCAAGAAGCCCGAACTGTTTGGGCTTCTCTCCCAATCTTCTGCTTTTCATTTTCGTGGGCGGATTTGCTATTCCTTTCTTCGATATAGTATCATGATTTCTGGCCGCTCCGACAAATAGAGACGCATCATGGTCGAGTCGTTTGATATTCAGAACCTCCTTCAGACGGGGTACTTCACAACATCCCGGGCAAAGAGCCCAAAACAGTATGCTCACTCACTCAGTCAGAACAAACGAATACTCTGCTTACACGTCGCTTGCAGACAAACATCTTTACAGTTCGATCCTGGCTCCAACTCCCAATCCGTGTCGCCCTATCAGTCGTCGCATCAGTCGTCGCATCAGTCGTCTAACCAGCCGTCCAACCAGCCTTCCAACCAGCTGTCAACATCACGGCAGCACTCTTCTGCGCTGTCGCGTGCGCCAAGGGTACGCCCACCACCGCCGACCGTCGAAGATGAGGAAATCTCACTCAGGAGGGAGCATGGATCGCTTCTGGGCAGGCACTCGGAGGATGAGCCTCCATCTCGTGGAGGAATCAACCAAAATCCAATAATCGTGGAAGTTCATGAGTATAACCCAGAGCGTCGGTTCGTCATCTTGACAGGTTCATCAAGCGGGTCCGATGGCGGGGAATCAGAGAGGAGAACCGATCCAAAGCCTCCACAGGTTGAGCGCGTTGAACGAGCTGAGCGAGCTGAGCGAAACGAGAAACCACCAGGCGATACCTACGCGGACAACAAAACTAGCCGGAGATACGACACCAACCTAAAGACTGATGTGACAGCAGGTAGGGATCGCAGCAGACCTCCGTTGGAGAAGCGCCGAAGTAGACAAGACCTGCCCCGACTTGAGACTGAGTTCAGAGAGGACCAACTGCCTGAGAAGTATCGTACTCGTCCATCTACTACGACCAGCAGCCGACCCGACCAGCCTCCTGCTCGACCACCCAAGATTCCTGTTGACCCACTGCTTACACCCGAAGTCATCAAGCACAGTGCAGGCGGTCGCGAAAAGGCATATCACAGTTATGGGCAACCTCAGACTGCCAGTCGCAGATCACCCACTCGACCAGGCTATTCCTCAAATCTGCCGGATGATAAACGATATGATGAGAGTTATGCCCGCGCATCCTCAACCGCGTCCACCTCGAAGCGATCAAACGTGGAACCTGAGAAGTCGCCTCGTCCGCTTTCCAAGGAAAGGGTTGGCGAGAAGCCGACTCGTCCGCTGTCCAAGGAAAGGGTCACTGAGTCGCCGTACCGAAGCGAGTATGTGCCGATTAAGAGCGGCAAGAAGGACAGGTCACCCTCTTATGGAAGAGTGGACCGCGAGGAGCTTGCACGCCCTTCGGCGTATCCCTCCCGAGAACCAGCAGTCCGCCGTGAGGACCGACGCGATGATCGTGTGGATGACAACCGCTCTGGGGACGACCACCCTAAGGGTCCGCGGGAGCTTCGTCCCCGGCGGAAAAAGTCGATCGTGATACAGGACGAACGTGATTCTCCGCCTAAACTGGAGAAAGTCGATGCCCCTAGTGGCCCTAGGTCGAGGCCTCGAGGGCCGACGATGCCTATCCCGGTCCCGATCACCACTGGCTCTGGTCCAGGTTCAGACGACTTGCCTCTGAACCCACGTGCTGCAGCTACCTTTCCAATCTCGAAGACCGAGCATGTTCTTCCCGAGAGACCCAAATCTCAGTTGCCTTATCCGATAGATGACGAGCCCCTAATCGATCCCCTTGATCCTCGTGGTAATCTTGAACGGGTTGGCAGACCGCACGCCCGATACGAAGCAGATCCAATCATCGCAATGCCTGAAATGCCAACACCCATCCCCATCGGCCCCGACATACCTCTTGAGGCAAGACCTTCATCAGCCATACCATCAGGTGCCCGCCCGCCTGCCCCGTCGCAATCATGGCAGCCCCCGACATTCGACCCTAATCGGGATGCCGTTCACCTCGAGAAACCACTTGGTGCTGTTCGGCGCCATTCGGAGCATGCAGAAGCGACCGGTGTCACCCAATTCCCTGAGTGCCGTCGCAAACATCCTGTCGCAGGCATGGTGGACTGGCTTACATTACCCCGAACAGATTTCAACATCTGCCCCGATTGTTATGGCGTGGTCTTTTCGAAAACAGAGTACCGAAAACCCTTCCAGCCCATGCTCCGTCCCTCGGACAGGCCCATCGCATGCGACTTTGGCGTTGGCCCCTGGTACCGCATCGCTTGGCTTCTCACTCTGAAGAACAATCTGCCCGACTTGCAGTTGTTTCATGATGTTGCTAACGCCATGGCTGTCACTCAGAACCTCCCATGTCCTGGTGATAGAACAACGACGCGCAATTGGTTAACCCTCTGGAACCCGTTCACACGACAACCTGTTTATGACTTTACGGTTTGCCCCCAATGTGCCAAGATCATCCAGGCTTTGCTTCCTAACCTTACGGGCATCTTCATTCCCCTTGACTCCCGCTCAGAGCCCACCAGGGGACTCTGTGCGATGCGATTCAAACCGAAACGGAAACGGTTTGTCGTGTATTTTGATGCTATGGAAACCACATCGGATCAAGCTCGCCTAGAACAGGAGGAGCCAGACATTAAGAGCCTCGCACAAGAAATGGAAAGGATCGCTGCAGTCAGCGAGTGCCAAGAGGACACGCCCATCGCCAATGGATATTGGCATACGATGCAGTTCCTCCGCCAGTTCTCAGTCTGTGGCGAGTGTTTCGACGAGGTCGTCCGGCCACTGATTAAGGACGACAACGTTATTGCTCGCAACTTTTATATGAACCCCCAGAGATTACCACGGGCGACATGCCACCTCTACTCTCCCCGAATGAGGGAAATCTTCCAAAAGGCTTGTCGGTGGAACGATCCTAAATACTTGGAGGCCAAGGTACTTGAGCGGATGGATATCGAGGCCATGATTCACGACAAGCTGGCCAAGTTGGATAGGTCAGGAAATGATGAGGAATGGGTAGATGAGCAGGTTGATAAGTTGATTCAGGAGTGGAAGAGGTGGGAGTGATAGGTTGGGTTGAGGTTGAGCTGGGTTGGATATCTATCTGCATCTTGGAATACTTAGAAGGGGCATAATGAAGACATGTACTTATGCTACAACGAAGCAAATTTGAGATGAGCTATGGTGAGAATTAGGTGAATTACATGACCAAATTTTGGGTCTGTGTGATCATCTTGAAACTGGAACTCCTCATGGTTGAAGTGATACATGGTGGTCATCTTTTCCGTAGAGTCCGCTTGCTTGGGGGTGCGTGTTTGCAATCAACACTGTGCGCTCGTGGGTCCGTGCGAAAATTCGCTACCCGGGCAGGGCTGGTGCAGAGTGGGCGGGTTAGGGTCTCTCTCCTTCCGCCCACCAAAATATCGAAGAAATTTATCGCGAGCTCCAACTGCAACCTCCCACTCCATCATCAATTTCGACGCCGCACGACGATCGAGGTGAGACCTCAAAGCCAGCCGTTCCAGTCTCTTCAGTCTTTTACTAACGCAGTTGCCATCATCAGGTCCAAGTCCCAACCTTCACAATGGCTTCGCGACCTACCGTCTCCATCATCGGCAAAGATGGTGCTCCCACTGGAGCTACCCACACCATTCCCGCCGTCTTCACCAGCCCGATCCGACCGGACATTGTCCAACAGGTTCACACCGGTATCGCCAAGAACAAGCGACAGCCCTATTCTGTGAGCGAGAAGGCTGGTCACCAGACCTCTGCCGAGTCGTGGGGAACTGGTAAGTGAACAACTTCCTCTTGAGCATCGTGGAATTGCAGGGGGTTTTTGTGGGCGAGGGGACATAGAACAAGGCGCCCACGAGAGGAGGCCGAGGAGCTGCTAGCAACACCACATGCGACTAGCAAAACATCCTGCTAACAAAGTCTTCAACAGGTCGTGCCGTCGCCCGTATTCCCCGTGTCTCCGGTGGTGGTACCCACCGTGCTGGTCAGGCCGCCTTTGGTAACATGTGCCGTTCCGGTCGCATGTTCGCCCCTACCAAGATCTGGCGAAAGTGGCACATCAAGGTCAACCAGGGCCAGAAGTGAGTGATTCTCGAGAACGGATCGTGAAGCTCCCAGGCTAATCTTGAAAACTAGGCGATATGCTGTCTGCTCCGCCCTGGCTGCTTCTGCCGCCGTTCCCCTGCTCCAGGCCCGCGGCCACCAGGTCAACTCCGTCCCTGAGGTTCCCCTGGTCATCGACTCTGCCGTCTTCGAGAGCGCCGCTGTCGCCAAGACCGCTGCTGCTCTCGGCCTTCTGAAGGCCGTTGGCGCTAATGCCGATATCGACAAGGTCAAGAACTCCAAGAAGCTCCGAGCTGGTAAGGGCAAGCTCCGTGGCCGCCGCCACCGCCAGCGACGTGGCCCTCTTGTCATCTACTCCCCCGAGACCGATGGCAAGGAGCTCGTCACTGCTTTCCGCAACATCCCCGGTGTCGAGACTTCTCCCGTCACCGCCCTCAACCTCCTCCAGCTCGCCCCTGGTGGTCACCTCGGCCGATTCATCGTCTGGACCTCTGCCGCCTTCAAGGCCCTCGACGAGATCTACGGCTCCACCACCGAGGCCACTGCCCACAAGCGCGACTTCCTCCTCCCCTCCAACGTTGTCTCTCAGGCCGATCTTACCCGCCTGATCAACAGCTCTGAAATCCAGAGTTCCCTCAACGCTCCCAAGGGCGAGGCTGTCACCCGACGATCTGCTGTCCAGAAGAAGAACCCTCTCAAGAACAAGCAGGTCATGCTTCGCCTGAACCCCTACGCCTCCGTCTTCGCTCAGGAGGCTCAGAAGAAGCAGAACTAAATTCTTAGCTTGCTGGGTGCGCAGTAGGTTAGGACGGAACTAGATGACGGGTCTTGCATGGTTTGATATCGAGGCGTAATGGCTTCTGGAAGGTTGAGCTCTTAAAAATGAATCAGAGATTTGATATGAATTCCAGTCTAGACTCGGCAATGTTCCCATACTTTGATGATTGTTCACCTTAGTGATTTGATTGTTAGAACTTGTGTCATTCCTAGCGCGGTGATGTGATGTAGTTCGTCTTAGAACTTGAAAGCCAAACTTCTTCCCCAGTCTCTATATTACATAGTAGTCTAGGTCTCTATCTTTGGTATGGACATGCTCGACTCGTAGTGCTTGTGTAAGAGAGCTAACGTCAACTTAAAACATGACTTACATACACCTCTTCTGTGTCAAATATTTATTCAGCGTAGTCTTGGCTTTAGACGACTCTTTGCTCACCCTCTTCAATTTGTTACCTACTTAAGCTTAGTAATGGTCGAGTCAACTTATGACACTGGATCGTTTCTCTACGGCAACTCTACCATCAACTTTTCAATCTCAGCAACCTCTTTGACCCTAAAGAACTTTTGCGCTGTATTGGTAAATCCCAATGTTCCCGCATCAATGTTCTCATCGTTCTCGGTCGCAAAGTAAAGTCTCACATACTTCCATCCACGTTCAGCAAGAATCTCCGGCGTAGCACTAAACATGTCATCAAGACTCCTCAACACCAGATGAGGTGCATGCGTGGTATGGATCAAGAAATCCTTTGTCAGTGCAGATCCGTCACTAACCGGGACACTCGTACCGCCTCGGGCCTGGAAAAGAAGATGCTTATCAAAGTGAACGCGCAGCCAGACGAACATGCCGCCGCGGGACCAGTCGAACTTAAGCAATCGCGTCTTGACGGTGAAGTTTCGTTCGGCGTCGTCCCGAGGGTAGACTTCTTAAGCTGGAAGGCGTTCTCACGAGGATGGTGCACATGCGGGTCATGCGGCGCTCGTCTTCGCCGTCGAGTCGCCAGCCAGTGAAGGAGGGCTTGTCAGAGGCAGGGAGAACGGTGAAGGTTTTGATGGCAGAGAGGAGAGGGCCGAGGAGGACTTGGACAATGAGGGATTGGACGACGCCGGAGGGTTGGTCGGTGCTGGCTTTATCGGGGCCAGTATGGTGTAAGTCTGTGATTGATAAATATCACCAGCACTTACCGAGCAATACACTCAACGGCGGTAGGCTGGGCAGTGACATAGCCCAGTCGACAGTCATAAGCAATCACCTTAGAAATGGTATCATGACGAATGACACGTCCATCAACGTCAATACTCAGGTGCGCGGGTCCAAGCGAGCCCATAAACTCGCAACCAGAGGTTTTGGCGGGCGTATATGACTTAAGGGTCAGAAGAGAGCCACGAGGTACCCAAATTCGGCTTCATAGACAGAAGAAGAGGGGAATTACAGGTACCAGTAAGGGTCATTCTCGACAATAGCGATGTCATACTCGCTGGCAAGGGCGTATATCTGCTTTCCCCTCTTGACGGACAGGACACCGCTCGCAGGACCGTGACTCTTGTTATAACTGAAAGTGGGCAGCACATGAGCTATCTCTCACGGTTCCCTTCGAAGCGTCGACGTCACTGTATATAGAAAATGTAGTCGTCAACCGTTCTGAGGATCCAGTTCTCGAGCACGTCCCGCAGACCTCTAGGTCCTCCACCAGCATGCCCTCAGCACCGAGGTCGAACAGATCTGGACTCCAGGAGGCCCAACCTGTGTCAGAAAGTTGCCAAAGATAATAGACTTACACATCATGCCCGGTCGCTCGGTCGCTCGGTCACTGGGTGCACGCTGGCGTACCAGGGGTCAGCCAGGAGCTGGGGCAACTTGGAGAAGCCATCCGTACCACTGTTGTTGAGAATCACATCCGGGCCACCTTGATAAGGCACACTGGGGTGTGGGACTTAGTTGGTGAACTGCTTAGAAAGAAGAGTAGAGGCGGGTAGCCCGAGGAAAGGCCATACTGGAGAGCGTAGCGAGGTCAACCCTCTTGGCCCGGTCTGGATCGATAAGGATCTTAGGAATTGTGATGTGTGGCGAGGTTCCCTCGTGAAAAGGTTCCTGCGGAGCGTTGCCGTCTGTCGAACCATTTGCTTTGCCATTGGAGCGCCTGTTGGTACGTCCGCTGATGGCGCCGTTGGCCCGGCTATCGACGAGCTGCTGCTGTAGTTCAGCCGAGTAATTGAGCGAGGGCTGCCATCCTTCGTGGGTTGGTACTTGGGACTTGGGCTTCTAGGGTATCATACGGGAAATATTTTATATTGGGCATTCCTACATGAATAAGGAGGGTGACGGTTAGAAGGACGCCTGCCGGTCCGGAGGTCCCCGCTCCGAGATCTCGGAGGAGAGACGGAACGGGACTTGCGAAACCTCCACCTCCAGGGAAATTGCCAGTTCCAGGAATTTGGATAAACTTACAAAAAGCCTTGATTCTCTTTAGCATCGATTTTTGGTAACTACCGAATAATGATGCGACCGATTCTTGGGATGAGGCAGACCCTTGAGTGTTGCCGCTGTTTGTGCCGCTACGGCCGCGGCAATGGTTTCAATGCTTGTTGGGGGAGCCACTGTTCGCAGACTCTATTTCCAAGATATTAGATTGAAATCTGCGATACGATTGTGAGCAACAATCATGAGAGATGAATTATTTCTTTCCCCTCTTCGAATGCCATTGAACTCCTTGACCGTCTCAGCCATAGAAACGACGATTGTAAGCCGAATCCCCCGATGACGGCATCGCACCAACCACTACGAATCAACCGCCAATCCCGTCATTCTAATCCGCCATCACAACATCGCTGCACCATTCTCAACACCTATATTTCCCCGGGTCGGACCCAGAGCGAGATAATGAAACGGTCAACCACTTCTTGCGTTTCCATGGTGTTGCGAGGCTCTCATCCTTACGCCGTATCGCCAACACACCCGCAGCCTCAGTGTCGTCTAGGGATAAAGATAGGCTCAGAAGCGGGTCTTATATCGCAATGTCTTGCCAATCACAGCTCGTGTTTTTCCTTTTCCGAGCTTGGCTGCGCTCCCGGCTCGTAATAGAGTCCAATCTCCTCAAGGGTCTGGGCCGTGCAACCCAGCTGCTCAAAGCGCACCTTCGCCTCGAGGAAGACGCTCCGCTGCCACATAAGCCCATCATCCCACCGCGGCGGCTCCTTACCTGACCGTTTCGCCGTCATGACCCAGTCATGCAACTCATTGATGTAGTGGCCGTCTCCGATGGGGCCAAACACATGTAAGGCGTCCCCCGCCTGCTCCTCCAGTGCGTGACTCCACGCTTCCATGACTTCTCGAGTCGGTAGCTCGAGATTGTTGGACCATACAGCCGAGAACAGGGCGGCTTGACTCTCGCACAGCGGCCATGGGGCTGCCTTCATGTTGAGGCCCGGGAATACGAGCGTAGGATGTTGGATGCAGAATACATGCTTGTACAGCCCATGTACTCCTCGTCCTGTCGTGGTAAGTTTGTGACTCATATCTGGGAGGAAAGGGAAGCCAAAGAGAAATCCGGTGCAGAAGACGATGGCGTCAACATCCGTCTCAACTCGGCCATCCTTGAAGCGGACCCCCTTCTCCTCGACCAAAAACTCGTCAACTTCAGCCGCCTCTTCGCATCCCGAATGGGCCAGCCTATCTGGGGGTGTAGGATGCCGGACGGATAATATGGCTGGCTTCCTGCACTTTTGGTTGATCTGCACAGCGATGTCGAGACCGGACGGACCGTTGCCAATAATGACAACCTTATTGTCATTGAAAGGGTGGGGGGTTCGGTATTGCTTTGAATGTGTGATTACCCCAGGATACGCCTCGTTGAACTCCTTTAGGTTCTTCATGTCAGGGACGAAGGGGGTTGAGTAATGCCCATTGGCGACGACAACAGCATCAAAACTGCTCGTGGTGATGTAGCCGTTGAGCGTCGACTGTGCCTCCACCTCCCACTTATCCCGGTCATCCCGGTCATCCTGGGGCTTCAGAGTCACACGGTTAATGCGCTGGCAGAAACGAATCAGGGGCTTGACATCCTCTGCATATTTGAGCAGATACTCCTGAATCATGGTTCTTTCAGGAAACAGTTTCGCGTCGTCTGGAAACTTCTGGCCGGAAAAGTTCATTATGTCCTTTGGGATATTGGCGTGAAGCTTTTCGTACATGGGGGACGTAAAGATGGGCGCCGCTGGAGGGCACCAGCGAATAGGTTCATCAGGAGGACAAAACGGATCCTCTTGAGGAACAGGACAAGTCCCAGGAGCGAGGCCGCTGTAGTTCCAGATGCCGCCGACTTGATCCTGCTGTTCGAAGATGACAATCTCCTCAAACGCTCCCTGCGCTGTGAGGTATTTGGCAGCAGACAGCCCAGCTGGACCAGCGCCAATGATGGCGACATTCTTGACGTCGAAAGACGCCGGAGGGTAAGAGCCCATATTTCTTCCTGTCTTACAGGTCGGGCGACCACGACGTTTTAGTTGGTGTAGCTAGGTTGTCGAGAGAACAAGAAACCCAATTCCTTCCCTATATGAAAGATGGGAAATCGTTAGTCGCAGGATGGTTGCCCTCTAGGTACACACACCAAAAAAAACGAGTGGGGAGTGGAACTATTTCGACATCGTGCCGTGGCTCTGCTCGTTCGTCCATGCCAAGTTCCGGCTTGTGAGCGCTTCCGGAGCCGCAGAGGCGCGCCAAGATACCTTAGGTAAGGAAGGCACGGGCAATAAAGTGATGGTGCCGTGCTCACCGCCTTCCCTTTGTGGACTGCTCTCCACCAAGCTAGCTTGCTTCCTTTTGGTTCGTGCCGGAAGCTTGCCTCAATTAACTGTATAGTCTAACTCACCTTAAGCAAAACGAGCAACGTCAACTCAAACAAGGCCCACGGCGTCGCAGACAAGTACGCTGCGCGGTACAAAACCAGAATTGACGACCTTACCATTGTGATTATCAAGACACAACTTATGTTTTAAGAAGAGAAGCTGTTCCTCTTGTTCATGTCTTCGCGGGGAACTGCAAACGCGATCGACCTAGCGACGAAGCCATCATGACCGACCGCCAACCCGCCACAGCGCTGCTCCACGACGGCGAGCTTACTGCCATCGCCCAACTTAATCCACAGATTTCTGATCCGCACAAACGAGTGGTCGACGGTATCATAACTATCACCTGGCCCTTCAGCATACTTCACAAGTCGATCGCGTTCCTGCTGGCGGAGCGTGACTTTCGGCTGCGACGCGAAAAAGGCCAAGTGCGCATTCGGTTCCATGGCGCGGCTGCGAAGGCCATTGCAGACGTCTCTTTAGGAGGTGGAGATGATATACGCTTGAGCTTGGAAGGCGTCAAGTGGGAGAACAACGAGATGCAAACACAGACTGCGGGCAGCACGCTGGAGTACCAGCTCGAATTCACCAACCGCCTCATCATCAGCATCCGCAGACCCGATTCCGATGAAGAAATCATCATCGACATTAATGCTCCGAACACAGAACCCGAAGCCACCAACGGTCAAATAGAGGGCGCTGCGCCCGTCAATACTACCACGTCGAATTCCGATCTTGCGATACCCCCACCGCAGTCTCCAGAGGTCTCTCTCCCTACAAAGCGAAATGCTTCCTCTTCGCTAGATCCACAAGAGTTCGCATCACCTGCCTTCCTCAAACGAGCGCGTGTATCATACGGATCGCTATTCGAGGATAGTTTAGATATCTTCGACGACGATACCAGCAGAAAGGCCAAGTCGAAAAAGCGCACACGGTTCAGTCTACCCGCCAATGCTTGGAGATACAGCAGTCAATCACCCAGCCCTGAACCGGACGAGGTACTTCAGGAGGCAAATAAAAATCCCCAAGTACACGGGTCCATGCAACAAAATGGCGAAGTTGAAGATACACCTATGGTTACGCCGCCGCGACCTGCGATGGTCGATCAGGGATGCCAAACGCTGGATGTCGACTTCACTCCCATGGCTAGTGTGCAGGTCTTGGCCGAATCACGACCAACTTTTGGTTTCGCGCACTCGACACCGACACCGCTTCCCAGGACGAAACCGATCGAGGCAGATAATGCGATGCCAAACCACTCCTTACAATTTCAAGGAGACTTGGAAAGATATCAGCATATTCATCACGAGCCGCATGCAGATTTGCTAGGTCATTCGCCTGATCATGTCGATGCCGGAATTGCGTTCGGCTTTACACCACAGACTGTGCTCTTCCCACCAGCGCCAGGCCTTTTTCCTACGGATCATGATCAAGATGCTGCACCAGAATCACCCAGTCGCGGAGCAAGGGCAGAAGACTATCCAGCAGAATTCCTTGATGCCGACCATCTCCCACCTGACACTCTGGACACCCATTCAAACCTTCCTCCCCGTGACTCTCACATTAGCCTCCAACCCACAGGCCATCACGTTTCTTTTGATACCGAGTCAGCCCTACATCCAACGTTTACCGCCGCTTCACAACCTTCACAGAGTCCATGGGCTACTGGAATCTCATCTGGACCACACTCTGCAATCGCCAGTAGCGATGTAGAGAACCCGGTGGAAATCCTCAGTTCTTCGCCCCTCAGGGAGCGAGGGTCGAGCGAAGAGCGCCATTCATCTCCTTTAAGGGTAAACCTTCATGAGAACCTTGCTGCAAATGCTTCTCCTGAGCCGGCACTCGAGGAACCAGCAAGCGAAGCCGACTATTACCGCGATGGTGGCGATCCGCCTGGTGACGATTATGATCTCAGGAACTACGACCGTGCACACGATGACGATGATGATGTCGAGTCATCTGAAGAGGAACACGATCTCAATAATAACGACCCTGGGACGCAAATCATAAATCCCGAGGAAGATGAAGCGGACGAAGACGAAGACGTAGATAATCAAGAAGAGGAGGAGCTCGATGAAGCGCCTGATGGCGACGAGGAAGAGATGTACGAGGAACGCTTCGAAGTGGAGGGAGAGGAATACGAAGGGTCCGATGGTGATGCAGAGGGCGAATATTACTCAGAAGAGGAGGGCTCTTATGACGAGGAATCTGACGGGGCAGAGGCTGGTCCCTCCGGTGCATCAGCTCCCCAAGAGCCCGTGTTTATTAGCTTGCTCTCCGATTCTGAAGATGAGAATGAACAAGCGCCAGAGCCAGAGCCAGAGCCAGAGCCAGAGCCAGAGCTCAAACCGGAGCCAGAGCCGCAACGTGAGCAAGAATCGGCACGAGCAGAAGAACCATTTTCTTTGCCAGAGGATAACCCGAAAGAGGACGCAGGGGACGAAGCAGATGAGGAAGCAAAGGAGAGAACAGAGAGAAAGCCAGTGGCTCAACCAAAGACAGGGTCAAAGTCCCTAGCGAAGAAGTCACCAAGTGCAAATCTAGAGAAGACAAATCAAGCCGACGAAGCGAAAGACATAAAGAACGACAGACCGGAGGACTCAGAGGACGGCCGACGTTCTGGCTCATCTCCCGCCGCCGCGAGGGAAGACGGCGCCGAACGCTCTCATGTTTCATCAGGACCGGACGCGAGCAGAGACTATGACCATGACAGTGCACTTCACAATGAGATCACTCATGGAGAATCTGCACGTCAGAGTCCACCGATTTCTGTCCCCGAGCAAGGGTCACAACGCGAGTCAGGAGATGGAGACCCTAACGCGGCTCCGAAAAAGACAGAGTCGGCTGATATCGATATAGACGATGCACCTACGTTAGCTGAGGAATCGAAAGACGACACTGAAAAGGGAGCCACCAACATGAACCATTCTAACGAGACTCGCCTTGCTACGACCGAGGAACCGACCGAGGAACCGACTGAGGCCATGGATGTTGATGAAACGCATGAGGCGCCCAGTAGTAAAGACGACGAGCCAACAGCAACCGCATCATTGGAGATTATTGACACGACCATTGTTGTCAGCGAAGAAGTCCATGACACGATTGCGGAGGGCGCATTGGCATCCTTGGCAAATGACAAGGAGGGCTTGGGAGAAGAAAAGGCGTTTGCAGAACCATGCGGTACCCCGGAAAATGGCGTTGAGCCATCGAAATCGCCAAACTCAGGGATGGCCCTGTCCGGGGAGGATATGGGAGCAACCCTAGACCCTCAAGAAGAAGTTGTGGAAGCTCGAGAATCTCAGGCCCAAGAGCCTATTCTGTCTCCTGACGCCATTATGCAGGATGTCTCGTTAGAGGTGACAGCCCATTCTGGAGCGCAGCCAACAATCAATGCAGACGAAACGGGCAACGGTGAGGGCGCCGGGGAAACGAGCACTAATGAGCAGCTGGCAACAGGTGGCCAGATCTCTCCACCGCCAACACAAATTGCTCACGCACAGGCGTCGCAAAACATTAACAGAGAAGCACCCATGCTTTCTCAGGCTACATCGATCATCTCGAACGACGAGCACCAGGTGCATCTTCCCACTCCTGGCGAGACACAGGAAGTAGACGAAGTTGAGATGGCTGGTACCCTCATCGCGACCAACCGCGATAGTCCAGCCGACGAGGATGATATAGGCCCAGAGGATCAGATCATGGCCGAAATCTTACAGCACTCCCCCGTGCGGCAAGAGACCCTCCAACATGCGAACCCTGCCGAAGCCTCCCCCACAATGTCACAACCCAAATCGTCTCCCCGGACTGGTCTAACCGAGAAACCACACGAACCGCCGTCAAGAGACGCTCAGCGAGCGCCCGAAGCGGCTGTCCCCACGAAGTCCCTACGCGCCCGGCGCCATAGGCCAGCAAAATCATGTGATCAAGGCGATCCAAATGATCCCAGCATTGCATTGGCCAAGGCTTCGGCTGGACCGACGCATGCGGATGGTGATGGCAAGCACAGCAGTCCAACAGGATCGGTTCGTATGACGCGCAGTAGGGCAGGCCGCGATGATCCTAGCATCCAGTTAGTGAGAGGATCGGTGCAAGCTGAGGATAATAAGGGCAAGGGCAAAAAGAAAGCTGCAGATGCTGAGAGCGTTGTAAGTGCAGACAACAGCTCACCAGGATCTCTGAGAGTCACCCGGCAGAGGGTAGACATCAACGATCCTAGCATCCTACTTGCCAAGGCGCCGAGTCCTTCGACGCGACAAACACGAAGCCGTCGAACCCCAGACCACAGACGCGAGACCCCTAAGCGAGAGACTCGCTCGGCTTCACGGAGCCTACAACTACGGGGAGATACTCCGGGTGTGTCTTCTACAGCACTCAAATCGCCCTCGGTTGCTGGATCCACCGCCACTGCCCCAGAAGATGATAACGTCGGCGCCCTCAGGCTACGGCTTCTTAAGAGCCTGCGAACAAATCTGCCCGACTACCTGTCGCTTAAGATGCTCAGAAACTCACTCAACAAGACAACCGACATCCTCGCAGTGGCGACCACAACACCGGCGCAGCCGCACCGACCAAAACACGGCCCCCGGGATTACATGCTCACCTTGAACCTCACCGATCCGTCGGTGGCTCCCACAGGAGTTTGCGTGGCCCACATCTTCCGGCCGCACCAGACATCGCTACCGGAAGTCCACACCGGGGATGTGGTCCTCCTCCGGCGAGTCCATGTGGTGTCGATGAAGGGCCGTGGCTTCGGCGTCCGCGCGGGGGACGCCTCAGCGTGGGCGGTGTTTGAGCAGAGGCTCGAGGAGATGCTGCCGCAGATCAAGGGCCCGCCCGTCGAGCTTACCGCAGATGAGGTCAAGTACGCCGAGGGTCTGCGGCGCTGGTGGAGCCTGCAGGACGACAAGGCGATGGAGAAGATCGAGAAGGCCTCCCGGAAGGTGACCGAGGCGGGTAAAGATGACACCAAGTGAGTGGATAAAGGGGGTGTGAATTGGAGAACAGTACAGGGATTCATTCGGCAGAGGAAGAAAGGTATACAGGCTTTTTTGCGGCTCTTGAAGTGCCGTGGTACACATGCAGGAATGATGATCAGGGAATCAAGATAGATTTGGTAGAATGGTAGAATGGCCTACGTGAGGACGTCAAAAAAGAAGCCGGTCACCCGCAGCCGCAGATGTATCATGTAATGTGCAATTTAATTGGTATGTACTAAGTATGGAAAATACAGACGTCGCTATATCGACACAGTCACAAGAAACCAAGTATCCATGGATACGTACGAGGAGCTCAGTCTACCTACTCGGCCGAGTATAAGTTGAGCCCCTTGTGAGCGACCTTGCTGTGAGCTGTACTAGCCAGGAACAGAGAGCTGCGAGCTTCAGCTTGCGCTGTGATCTAAGCTAGCTACCGGTATCGGTGTCATGTCATACCTTTGTACTTAACTTAATGTCATGAAGCTGCTTTGTGTGACTCTTACTCTACAAGGACATCTTCCGAGGCTCGCTCGTGTAATTGCAACTGACATCAGACATGAGAGTCTCAAGGGGGTGGCATCACGAATAAAGTTGGTTAGAGTCTGGGGGAACGGATGCACCTTGCTCATGCGGGTGGGTTGGAGCTAGGACAAACGGCTCAAGGAGCTTTCCCCAGATGTCAGATGGAATTGGTCCTCCTCGGTCCTTGTCCGTGAGAGGGGCATATCAAAGTACCAGAAAAATGCAGAGGCATCACCAGAGTCGTTT
>JABCKW010000901.1:0-24524 GCA_014824385.1 Fusarium cyanostomum
AGCCTGCTTTTTGCCAGACTATTCCATTCCCATTCTCATTCCCATCCCCATCCCCCCCCGCCTGGCCCCTTGTCACCTTGACATTGGATACCTTGTCACAGCCCCCCTTTCATCCCTCCTTGTCATCCAGCGTGGCATTGAACCTCTCGTCGCCGCTCCAAGAGTCCGCAAGTGGTCTGGTCCCGCATGCTCAAGTGCGTCTCAAGTCTATCCTGCTGACCAGACATTAATAGGTGCCAGTCGCCCACTTGGACCGCACCAAGCTCGTACGTATTTGTTTCAAACCTCCTCGTCTTGACGGCAAGGGCGAGTTCTGTCGCAATGTCATAAAACTGCCGTTCCCTCCCTCCCCACACTCCTTCTCGTTGTTTCACGCCGTGTCTTGCCGTGCCTTCGAGGCGACGCTCCAAGCTTGCCAACTACGAAATGATAGGCCTGGCTGCCCGGTGTAGATGAGCCCACGTGTAGAGAGCTTCTTCTTTGATCACTCCTTCATGGATATGCGCCAGGGCGTGCCATCTGCCTTCGCCTTTTGATCCGCTTCGCTTCCGGTTTCCTTTCCTTTCCTTTCTCTTCTCTCGCTATTGCCCAAGCTTCCTTTGTCGCGTCGCAACTTTTCTTCCGATTCCTATTACGACACCCTCGATCGCGCTTCTCTCGATGAAGAAGCCGTGGAAATCTGCCCCCAGCGCTGGTGGTGGTAGTGGTGCTGCTGCTGCTGCTGCCGGGCCTCACACCGGTCAGCAGTCCATCCGCGGTAGAATATCAGGGCCCGTTCCCATCCCAACTCCGCTAGACGATGAGTTCCCTATACGTAACCCTGGTACCAACATCGCAACGCCCATACAAGCCGAATTCAAAGAATCTCAGCCCGACTCTGTCTTATTAGGCAGAGACCGCAACTTCAGATCTCCTACCTTTCCGGACCATCGCCGAAATGGACCTCACACTTTCAAGGACGAGCCGAAGTCACCAACACACGGTCGAGTGCCTGGTGCAACCACGCGACTCCAAAAAGCGGACCCCTCTAACAATGTGAGGCACTCCTTTGTCAGCGCAGATGCTGTCCATATAAGAGATAAAGATCGACCGCAGCGGAAACAGTCGACCCTTCGCGGTGCTCTGGGGAAGCTCTTCAACCGTAAAAAGAAGCCCAATGGTAATGACAGCCCCAATAATACTGATTCAGAAGTCGGCTCGGCACCACTGCGCCCTGGACATTACCGCCGCTCAACAGGCGAAGGTGCGCGGCCAGACGATCTAGTCCCGAATTTGAGACCCAGGGAGACGCTAGATCAGAGAGTACGGAGTCGACCCTTTCCGGGTGCAGAGTCTAAGCGGTCCGCATCTTTACCAATCACTGAGTTTGATCGAGCGCTGAGGTCTCACTCTGTTCGCCCGGAAGATGTCCGCGCCATCGAAAGCGCACGCAACTCACTTAGCGTCGACTTGGGTCTATCTCCAGCTCGAGCAAGCGCGTTGAGGGCGCGAGAGAGCCATTTAGCAGGGCTTTCGCCGCGGCCTGCAAGCAGTCACGGTCGAGAGAGCCGGCAAGAACAGCATGACGAGGATCCCGACGAGATTGGGCGTGCAATCACAAGTGATGTCCCTGGGATGCGACGAAGATCCCGCAGCTTATCAGGGTTACCAGAGGCGGAGGAGGACCATGACAATACTCGCCGACGGAGTGACGAAATCAGGTATTGGAGAGAAAGTTATGATCCAGCATTTATGTCTCCCGTGTCTTCCGACGCACCAGAGGGTGATGACACTGCTGCAGTGGGAGCCGAGGTAACGCACCATGTCGAGGATCAACATCCCCAGAAGATGTCCGCAGAATCGTTTCACTTTGGCTCGTTTGCGGATATGAATGACGCTGGAGGCATGAAGATCACACATGCTGCAAATCTGGAAACGCGGGTCAACAATCTGGAGTCAAGAGTTCATCGGTTGGAGCAGGTTCTCGACCGAATGTGCGATACTGTCCCCAATTGGCAATCACATATGGAACCCCCAGGCCGACCTGCGCCTCCTATCCCAATTCAGGAGCCTGCCATCCGCTCCAAAGCGACTCTCTTGAGACAGCGAACGGACCAGATTAGAGCGGACGCCATGGCAGACTCTAGGCGTTCCAGCAATTACCGCCCCGACAGGAAATCAGAGACGTTGGGTCACGAAGCAACTGTGGTCCTCGACCCGAATATTTCGACCAGTTTTGGCGAGGGCATCAAGGACCGGCCTACATCAACAGCGACTATCCGTGGAGCAACTAGTCTGCCCAGCCTATTGAAGGACACGCCCGGGTCATTCACGATGGACCATTACGCTACTCTTCTAGCTCTGATTCATACGGAGCGCTCTGCCCGAGAAGCTTTGGAGTCTCAAGTAAAGACGCTTGGCCATCAACTAAGCGTCTTGTCTAATACGGCGATGACCCGGGACGGTCGATTCGAGCCTCCCCCGACAGCAAAGTCTTTTGGAGACAGATCGGCATTTGACCATGATGACGAAGAAGACCCCACCGCCTTGGCGATAACTACACGGCCACAAGGACGCCTTGTTGATCCTGAGGACTCGGGCATTGGAACTGGCCATGATAACGAAAGCGAGTACTCGGAGTCGTTTGAAACTCCCCGTGAGGAGGGCCACAGTTTTGGAGCGTTTGGCGAAGACTTGGATAAGGAAGATCAAGCGCAGACGAAAGCAGCAAGGACACTGTCCTTGTCTCAACTCACGATGGGCAGAAACACCCAAAACGCCTCACAGCATCCACGGCGGGTCATTTGATTAGCCAGAATTTACGTTACAACAGCTTGCCAGTCTCTTGGAGACTGCAATGCACCCACATCTTATTCAGCATTCATCCGATTCTTTTCCTGCCATCTTCCCTTCTGGACGACCACCTCTTGTACGATATTTGGGGATAGATGATTCATGAAGCTTGTACGAAGACGGCATTGTTCTCGATCTACTTGTTTATTCACACCTCTTCATCCTCCCACTATTACAATCCTTCAATCTCTCTGCTTCTCACGATAGCGTCCTTCTTCCGCCGCTCTGTGCGATATTGCATCTGCACGGTTCTTTTGGCAGCATTTTGAGCGTCATTTCAGACGCATTCTCTAGCCTTGATTAGTCCTATCTTACTCCGAAATCCCTTCCCACTTTCAGGTGTCATACTTTGGCGTACAGAGTGCTTGGATCAGTTGAGCGCTTTGGAGCTTTGGAGCCAGCGCGCTGACAGATAGCGTCTATGAGGATAGTCTTAATGAAGAAACTGAAAGCGTCACCGCATGAGCAAAGACGCAACTGCCATATTTTCATGCTCATATATTATTATACATGCTCGATGCTTCACTATTGGCTATCTTACATCTTGTGTCATGTCTATATATATGTACATCTATGGATGATGGTCATCTTTGATTCCCCAACTTCCCACCAACGCCATGGATTTCTCATCGCCGGGCGCAAGCCTTTCGTCCTTGAGCGTCTCAGCCAGACATGACCAAGGATCCCGGCCACCTCCCCACTTCAGCAGGTTCTCCTTGAGTCGCTCTCCGTTCTCGCGGCTGATGGCTGCACCGTTCTCACCAGCCTTGAAGACGACGCGCCAGACGCGCTCAGCGAGGACGCGGTCAAAGAGGTAGCTGTAGTAAGTGCTTCCGTAGCTGTGCAGATGACCAAAGAAGCCCTGCCAGCAGGTGTTTGGCGGGTCCTGAGGACCGTGGGCGAAGCGGCGCTTGATGTCGTGGAAGACAGCCGTCGAGTCAAAGCCTGGGTCTGCAACAGTCAATCCGTGATAGGCTTGGTCGACCATGGCGAGAATGATCTGGTGCTCCGTGTCTATACCCTCAAACCGCTTCGTCAGGCGGGCTCTTTCAGCTATAAGCTCATATGGCAGCGGTCGGTCTGACTTCCAGTGACGAGCAAAGAGGGAGAGGACAGTAGGGTCGGCAGCGAAGTGCTCCATGAGCGTAGATGGCAGCTCGGCAAAATCAGTAGCGCACCGGGTGCCTGACACGTTCTGGAAGCTTGTTCGCGCAAGGATGGAGTGGATAGCATGGCCCATTTCGTGGAAGAGGGTCTCGACTGAGTGGTAAGACAAGAAAGCCGGCTCCTTAGAGTTGTCGCTCTTGGGAAAGTCACAGACAAGTGCGATAGTCGGCAGCTGCTTCAACACTCCATTCTTAGTCGAGATTTCCATGCCGTCGTTGGCGGCCATCTCAACAGACTCAAAGCTCGGCACATCACCGTCCTGCTCAGCTGCAATCTCCGCAACTTCACTAGAAAGGATCTCGCGGGAACATCTGACAGTGAAGTGGGCGGGGTTTGGCGATTTCTGTGGGCGGTAGAAGAGGTCGCAGTATAGGACGGCCACTTGTTCACCTTTATCGGTGACAACATCCAATCGCTTGACGTCGGAGTGCCAAGTCTCACCCGGGAGACTTTCCCGCGGCACGAGGCGGATACCGTAGAGGCGGTCAAACAACCTTGATAAGCCCTGTATCACTGTTCCGACTGAGAAGAAGGCACTCAATTGATCTTCTTGGCGCTGTCGAGATCTCGTGTCTGCTCGAATCTTCTCCATGTAAAAGTCCCTATCCCAGGCCTGAAGTTGAGTGTCTGGGATGTTGAGCCTCTCCCGCTTCTTCAGTACCAATTCTTGCAATTCGTCCTGAATGATTGGGGTGTTGTGGTTTCTCAAGGCCAGGAGAAACTCCATGACAGAAGCGGGCGATTTCGCCATCATGCGGTCCTTCAGAGCCATATGGCCGTAGCTTTCGAACCCAGCCAACTCTGCAAGCTCACCCCTCAACTTCAGCATGGCCTCGAGATACATGATGGTTTCGCGAGACGCCGTTCGCTGGGCTAGATAGATGTCTTTGCGAGTATCTTCATCGTACACGCTCTGGAGGGCAGCAGCTGCTTCGGATCCGAGGGTAGGGAGCGTGATATGTTGGCGGACTTTCAACGTCGCCGCAAGGCTCGGGTAGAGGCCATAGAACCTGTGAGCAGGTAGAGTTATCTGCTTCTTCTCAGGTTGCATCCCCTGTACAAAAGCCGTCCCTATCTCGCTAATGCGCGAGGATAAGTCGACGAACCTATCCCGTGAGGCCTTGGGCAGGTTGACTGCCGACTTCATAAAGTCTAGTTTGAGCTGCTCGGCCACAGTCTTCTCCTCTTCCGACCACACCTTTGTAACCTCGGGCATTGACAACGCCTGGCCCAGTTGGTCGCTCAGGCCGGTCATGGTATTGAGCTGGTTCATGTACTGGTAAGCCATTGACCATGCATTGGCAGCCGCATCTTGGAATCGGGGGTCCGGGTGCGTCATCCTAACGAAGTCCGAGAGGTCCAGGACACGGCAGAGGAGATCACTAAGCCGATCCAGGTCGCGGACAACTGCCTGGTACTCTTGCACGGAGGAGGCATTGAGAACTCTGTGAACAATCTTGGTCGCCCGCTGCAGATTTTTCTGGGCAAATCGAAGGAAGCCATCCGGGCTTGTGAGGTATCGGTTCTTGAAGAGACCCTGGCTCTTTTTGAGGCTGAATTTGGGGAACGATCTGCCGGCGGGAGCGTCGAATAAGCTGCGTAGAACAGCATCGTCATATCTAGAGCTCGTGGAATGATCGACTGGGGTGCTCGGCGAGATGCCCTGGGCCACGGCGGAAGCAACAGATTGCCATCGCCGTTGCGGAGGTTTGGTCGCGTGTCGTACACATCGAGTGCATATCCAGAGGCGACTGCCCCTCGAATTCAGCATTGTTGCTATACCGATAGGGTCGCGGGCATATGGCGATGTCGATCAAGAAAGAAAAGGCACCAGCAAAGAAAGAAAAGATGAACACAGGAGAAGCTTGAAATAAGAGGATAGAAGAGGAATTGACAAACTGGGACAAATATCCAGAAGCAAGTATTTGCGGCTTGCAGCTTGCCATCCATGTCGGGGTTTCCGGCCTCGGACCCAGGCCTTCCAGTTAGCGCGTGGTAAGGTCCCTAGGTACCTACAGATAGAGCTCCACTGCGCATGGCCGAACGGAACCGGATGGGATTCTCCGCCCTGGATTTTCCGTTTGGTGATGATTGTGTCCAGCAACCGACGTCTGCCTCGATTCCGCGTGACGTCTTCTCATCCACTCGTCAATTGAGCGCATAATGGCTTCACGAGTGGTGTTCTCACGGGTTGGTGATAACATTTAAGCTTTGATAGAGCTTCCTGATGCTAATTGACTTGTATAGCGCTCCCTGGCGACGCTGGCCCTCGGCAGCATCGCGCTGACTCCAGCCACTGTCTATGCCGAAGGTCCTAGTGACTTCAAGGTCCGTTGCTCTTGTTTTGCTGATAACGACATGGAAAGCTTATGGAGGGCCTCCTTCTGACACCATTGCAGCGAAAGCCCATCTACGATGACATCGAGGTCCCCTCCTCAAATCCCGCACCCGTAACACCACCACCCGTTGCCGTCCAGCCCGCCGAGCCGGTTGAGGAGGAGCAGCCCAAGTCGCCGACCCCGACGGATCGATTAGCCGTTCACATTGGAAAGGGGCGCATGGCCCTGTATAAGTACGCCGTGGCTGCTGAGAACAAAGTCAACGAGACCATGGACTCGGCCTTCAACCTTGAGCAGTCCTTCACCAGCACCATTGCCTCACTGGCTCCCTCCCGCGAGAGCGGCGAGCAGCTTATGCCTGGCGCCATCTATGTCCTGGTCGCCGCCATGGCTGGCAGCATCATCACCCGCAACCGCAGCATCGTCCTCCGCGCGTCGCTCCCTCTCGCCCTGGGTATCGGCGCCGGTTGGGCCGTGCTCCCTGTTACCATGCGCAATGTCTCCAACCTTAGCTGGAAGTACGAGCAGAGGCTCCCTGTTGTTGCTGAGTCCCATGTCCGACTACGAGAGAGCATCCTGAGGAGCATTAACTCTGCCAAGGCGCACAGTGAGGTGGGTGTGCGATACGTTGACGAGAAGGTGACGGACGCGCGAGAGGCGGTTGAGGGCTGGGTCCAGAAGGGCAAATAAAGGGAATTAAAAAGCAAGATGGCATGTACCATCACATAGAGTTCCTGAACAATGTTCATTTGTATCAACGAACCGCTCCTGCTAGGAGGCGGTCATTGGGTGTTGTATTTATCTTGAATAGGTCTTTCGTGAAGAAAGCCATGCCACTGTTTGCTATCGTCATTGGTTGACGTCTATCGTCTTTGGAGTGATATGACGAGCGCTTTGAATACCCCAAACGCTGAACCACTATTCCCTCCCAAATCTAAGCCCGAACTCCAAAATGCGGGTATGAGCCGCCGTAGCTGAACCAGACGCCCCTAATCATCACCCTCTGATGCATTGTTTTGATTAAACAGCTGAAGCAACTTCAGCTGTCGCGACCTGGGCTGGTTCTGGAGCTTTGGTCTGCGTGGCAGGCCCGCGCTCAGACAACTTGCGCTTCTGTCCGGTCTCTTTTCTTGACTTGGCTGGTCGCCCGCCGGCTGCCAGAGCGCTTGCATTAGCCTTGGCCGCCTTCTTCGCAGCCTTTCCGCTCAAACGCTGATCCAGGCCACGCTTACAGTCGATATCACGAGCCGCTTCCAGATACTTGTCAAGACCCAGTGCCTCGCAAGTGCTCCTGTAGTTTTTGCACTGGTTGACCAGCTGGTAGAACTTTGACTTCCCGGGTACCATATTAGCAAGGAGGAACTTAGTGTTTCCGAACCGATTGCCGACATCGATCGCTGCCTTAACGTAGTGGTCAACCACTTCTTCCCAGGGAGCCAGTCCACCGTCTGCCTGGCTCCTGAAGCAGCTGAGGTTCTTCTCAGCAGCGGTCGCGATCATTGCGCCGTCGGCACCAAATTCTTCAGCGAGCTTGAGCCCTTCATCTCGGTTCTCGACATCTCCATTCATGAGGCACGCAACACCGTATTCATGGCACACCTCCGCAACCATGCGGAGTTGTCCTCGAATAGCCCGTTCTCTAGGCCTCATAGGTGTAGTTCGGCAATGGACAGTCAGCCCCGTGATGCCTGTGGCACAAAGCCGCCGCACGAGCGCCTCGGTTTCCGCCGCAGTGTCGAGGATCCTGATCTTGACGCTGATTCCAATTTCAAATTCAGGAGTGATGTGCTTCACAAGAGCCTCGAGAATAGCGCAGAGCTTATCAGGCGTCTTGAGGAGGGCAGCACCCATACCTCCACTGGTACTGAATGGCTTTGGGCAACCCGCATTGACATCGATGCCTGCAACGTCCGCTGCAACAAGCCTGGCCGCCTGCACTGCGCGGCCGGGGTCTGAGGTGCCGATTTGGAAGATGAGCTTGTCCTTTTCGATCTCGGGAAGCATCCTGTAGATGATGCTCTCTTTGGCGTCGGGAGGGGGCTCTTTCTGGCCTTGAGAGGAAAGGCGAACCCATTCTATCGTTTTGGAGTCCTCGTTGAAGCGTCGAGATGTTCCGACCATGGAATAATCGACAGTCTCGGGGCCTATTAAGGTCAAAGAGTTAGTGAGGAACTTCTCCGCGATATATTTCCAATATATTTACCCCAGACAAGGTCCGCGCCATACTTGAGAGCCAACAGTCTGGAAGGCAACTCGCCAGAGCGAACCATGGGCGCAAGGACAACCTTGCCGCGATAGTCGACACCCCGACGGGGAATGGGCACTCGCTTGACTTCTGCAGCCATGGCTTTTCGCAAGAACTGAGTGAGCATGCCTGTGTCTGGCGTAGGCTCACATGTCCCAACAGAGATCTGCGGCGGCGACTCAGAAATTATCGAGCCGCGATGGGGGCCAAACGGTACCTGACTTGGAATCTCTTATCTTATCTTATCTTCTTATGTGGGTCATCCCAACGCCTCGGTCCAGTTCCTGATGGCAAGAGAGCCAACAAGCAGAACTGGAGAGGGCAACGATACCATTGTCAATAGCTTGGAACAGCCAAAGTCTTTACTATTAAAGCATAAATAACTCCAGTTTTCTCCAACTTTAAGCACCCTCAGCGACATGAGCTGCGGGTAACCAGGAGAATCTTTCGTGTTTCAGCAGCAAGATCCGATTGAGTCCAGGCCGCATGCCATGATTTCATCAGCTCCTCAGAAGATGCCTTACCTCTTGGCTCTGTGCCGACATCCAACACCAATACCTGAGTCCTCACCACAGACACTAGACCAGGCCATGCATCCAATCTCACGTCGGTGATATGCCACAGCTGGACAGGAGTCCTCGACCGGCCTAGCTCTTACCTAAGACTACACGTCAAGTAGGTTGCATGCCAACTCCCGCTTGAGCGTCTGCGGTATGCCTCCCTTTATCGAGCAAAGACGCCGCAGCGGGCCGGGGCTTGCACCGCGATCCTAAGCACGAGCCCAAGTATGGAGGTTGGTACAAAGCTCAATACGAGTCTAAAAAGTGAGACCTTGACCTTTTGTCAGGACCAATTGGCGATACCCGACAATGGGAGATGACGATACGAGAAGCACCTCCAAGGCTCCAACCGAGACCGACCAGGCCTGGTCGGAGGGGAAAGGCCGGAACCGTTGTCGCTTCGTACAGGGAGGGAACCGAGGTCAGACAGACAGTGGAGGTCATACAAGTAAAAGAAACCTATGAATGCGAGTTGCTATGCTCGGCAACTACAAAGAAGAAGCCATCACAAGGTACCTACTTACCTTAGGTAGGTATTTTTTGGCAGCAGAGACATGTGCATTGCAGGGCCCTCTACGGAGGCAGCCCCGAAAAGTCCTTGCCAAGCTCTTAACGCCACAATCTTCAACCCTTGTCAGTTACTTTTAGGTACATCGCTCTTTAATTTACTATAGGGGTTCGCCGCCTAATACCACTATAGCTTTAAGGGAGTATAGGGGAAGCCTATATTATAGTTACTTACTAAAGTATGCTATAAAAATTAGCATCTAGTAGTATTAAATTACGCTAAAGTATCTCTTGTACCTACCCTGTCTGTGGCGCAGTTGTTTCTTTTTCCTGGGCAAGGACTCTTCGGGGCTGCCTCCGTAGAGGGAGGGCCGCATCAATCATGCTTTCAGAGCCTGGCTTTGAATACGCCCTTTGCTTGGGGTTCCGCGGCGGGGGACGCCCACTTTTGGACCCCAGCCGCCGGGCAGTCTCACATGGGCAACGCTTTGGTCGAAAGACAGGCCCCTCGAACTGCGGCCCACGTATCTTCGGCGGGGCCACAACGTCACCACGAAGGCGCTAGAACAAGGTCAAAGGGTGCTGAAGCGGCGGGACAGAGGGGGCCCGACCTTCTGCCCCACGTTCCAGGCGCCGGCTAGGGATTCAGGGAGACGAGCAACAGACAGGGACCAGGGTGGACGATGGTGAGACCAGTTTAAGGGACGAAACTCAAGAGTATGGAAACCTCGAGGACGAGGACCAGTGAGAGAAATATCCGTCCAAAAAGGCCAACCATGGAATCAGGATTGGGAAGTGGAATGGCTTATTGGGCATCTTACCGGTCTTACAACATGGCCTCTTGATCTGAATCTGGTGCATAGAGACGCCAATCATGATGGCTACCGTTGGGCTCATCAAGCCCAGACAGCCAGCCTGGAAACTTTGAGGCGACGTTTCAGCCCGGCACTCACAAGCCACGACTACCTACCTACGGGGAGCGTTCCCGCGAACAAAGCTCTCCATCAAAGCTCACCTCGTACACCTTACTGTGAGGCAGATCCAGTCCATATCGGCATCCCTCCGTACGCAGCAAACAGTTGATCATGACACCAACAAGGCTCCTAACGAAGTCGACGAGTGTGAGTGGAGGCCGGGAGTGGAGGGGGAACGCAATTAAGGGTCTTCCTCTGTGTCCTCACAATCTCTATCCCCGTCTATCATCAAGGATGATGGTCCGAGCAGCAGCCCATCTCGAAGAAGAAGCAGATTTGGGCACGCGTAGGATCTTCGATTAATTAACCAGAACCTGGCGTGACCTCTCAGTGACGTGTATGTACCCCCCACTCTGCGGTACTCGCTTCAACACTTGGGATTCCGAGGTTGGTCAGACGGTTGTTGTTGATGCTCGTCAGGTTCTTGTTGCTGGGACCACTGACTGCACTTCGATGTTGATCCCTGTGACTCTGAAACTCCCCTGGATCTCAACGCGCACAAGCACACATACAGTACGCATTACGCACACAAACTCCCCATATCTCTTCTCTGTCATCCCTCTTTTGATTCCCGTCCCTCCCTGGACTCACATTCGCGTCGCCCTGTCAGACGTATAGTGGCAAGCATTCAGCCATCACCGTCTTTCACTTGGCCCTACATCCAATACCTTCCTTACCTTACCTTGTATCCCTCGCCCACCTGGGTACAAGTAAAAAGTGATAGACCCTTAGCGGTCTCCCAATTCGTCCCTGTCCCTGCTGGTGCTCGCCCCTGCTTGCAACTGGAGCCCAGTGCCCTGGCGACAAAGCAAAGGGTGCCCAGCCCGCCGTCCGCTTTGGGTTCGAGAGTCGAGTCGAGAAGCCTGTTATATCTTAGGTTGCTTGGTCGCCGCCGTGTCTGCTCTGCTCTGAATGCTCTTTGCTCTTCCCATTCTATTATTTCTCAACTTGGAGGCCTTCACCTCCCCCGCCGCCATCGCCAGCAGCTACCCTACCTCACCTCACCTCACCTCACCTCCGCACACGACCTCTTTTCATAACCGCCGCAACCACGACCACAGCTGCCACCTTTCGCAAACAACGACAGGCTGCGGTGCCAGCCCAGATACAACCAAAAAGCTCAGTCAGGCGCCCCGCTACAATCTCACGCCGACACCGCTAAGCAGCTTGAAGCATCCGCTCTGGCCGACCAGAGAGCGCCACCTCCAGCCGCCCGCTGCGATCCCCACATGTCCGCCAGTTGATTCTCGTGTCGCCAGAACCAGCGTCATTGGACGACTCCACTGCGTCTGCTGTTCCATTACCGTTTTGTAACCGTTACGAGGACGACGACGATCAAGAGCCACGCTTCTTCGCTCCTCCAAAGACCAGGGCGTTTCTCCCTTCAGCTCAAACTGCTCGGCGCGATCAACGCCCGACCTCGCCTCCCCGAGTCAATGACGTTGTAATAGGTCTTCCGCTTCTTGTCTACGACTGTATTCGCCATGGAGAATCAAATGCCCGCCATTCAGGCGCCCGACGGTCGCTCCTCGAAGAGAGATCGTTTTATGGGCAAGCTGTTTGGTGCCAAAGATCGCAAGGTCGTCGAGGCGCAGTCCGCAGCCAACGTCGATGCATTCCTTCACAGCTCCTCCGACAATCTTACAGTTACGCATGCTCCTCCGCCTCCCCCACCGTCCTCCCTACCCAAGCTAGCCAAGCTTGACACCACATCAATCTCCCGTTATCCTCAAGCCCTGGCTGTGAACCATGCGGCTCAGCAGAATCGCCCTCTCGTCCAAGGGCGGCCCGATGCCAGGTCACCGAGACGAAGCCCACGACCAAATAAGAAAGGCCTGCTGGTGAGATTTGACGATGCAGTGCCAGAGGTTATCGGTGAAGGAGGCGACGAGTCCGAGGTACCAACCCAGGAGATCTCGAGGCGCAAGAAAGCTCGGCCGCCTCCGCCTCCGCCTCATCGCAAGGTCGTGCCCCCAGGACGGCCTCCCCCTCCTCACGACACAGTAACCCCTCAAGGCCCTCCTGCAATGGATGATTTCAGGCCGAAACCATTGTCACGAACCCAGACCGGCTTCTCGTCTATTTATACGCCAGAATCTGACGAAGAGCCTGACATCGGTCCTGACCCCGATTCCAAGTCTGAGGAGCTGAGCTCAGCTGGATCAGCCCCTCATCACTCACTGCTTCCAGGAAAACCATCTCCCGCAAGGTTCCTGGGTACAGCTGGAAGACATGACGAGAACAGGAGGTCCTACATCGAGATTCACTCTGCGCAGATGCGAGAAGCAGAAGGCAGAGTGTTCGCTGAGGCTGCACGAGTCGCCAGTGCCACTTCTGCATCATCCCATAATTGGGACGACCCTCAGTCTGCTGCACCCCTTTCATCTTCTCCAGATGCAGCGCGAAGACGAGGTCCTCCGTCACCCGAGGTCCAGATTACGAAACCGAACCTCGAGTACAGTCCTGCAGCGTCTGTTCACTCCAATTCATCCACATATTCCCCTCCTCCCGCTCCGGCTGTAGCCCCTTTCCCAGCTCCAGCTCCGGCACCAGAGCCCGAGAATCTCTCAAGGCAGCCAAGTATTGCCTCGCAACGTGCGCCTCCCCAAATCGCGTCTAGATCATTGTCTATCAGGGTTGGTGATGGCACTTCCGCAGCGGCTGAGCAAGCCCTTGAGACCTTTATCTCGCGGACGAAGCATCTCTTCGAGCTCTTCCGCCTCCATGCCGAAGCTCTCACGCCCTTGTCGACTTGTTCCCTATCCGAGTGCGCCCGGGGAGCACTGTGGTGGTTCTTGAAGGGCCGTATGGGCTTAGAGATAGCGATTCGGGAACGCCCCAATTCCCCTCAAGGCCAGATGCAGAACGACCGGGATCGCCAGCAAGCATACGCGAATTTGGCCAAAGCATTTTGGTTATCTGAACAAATCGTCCCCGAAGTCTCGCAATCACAAGGACTAGAACCGGATTCTGAAATCGACGAGGTTAGCCAGAGTCTGGTTTCAGCGCTTAAGAAGCTGGCTATGTCCATGAAGCGAAATGGATTCTTGCCCCCCGAAGACGCCTTCCTCCCACAGACCATCGATAAGTCAATATGGGTCGAGTATCCGCCCCTGAGTCAAGACATGATTGCCCTCCTTTCAGGGAATTGGGGCTCAGGCCTCACAGCCATGACGAGCCCAATGTCTAATCTCCGGCTCTTGGATGCTTTCCCCGTTGGCGATACTACGGACAACTTCAACTATGGAAGGGTACAAGCCGATGCCTACCTCATGGAACAGGGACATGAGTCTCAGAGGCTATACTTCCCGTGCCTGCTTTCTATGGTTCGGCCGCAAAAGTCTACCGGGCTTGTATTCATTCTGGCCAGCCAGAACGGTCATATACAACTTGCTATTCAGGAGAACAAAAACGTCGGTCCTGTCTGGGACGACGTGCGCTGGCGAAACGACACTTGCACAGTCGACATCAGGCTGCGCCGTGGCTTCATGTTGACTATTCAACTCGTTCAGCAAGACTACAGAATACTCTGGAATATGTACGACTTTGGAATCAAAGTCCAGAGCTCTCTCTTCCCACGGAGTGATGAGAGTATGGTATTTAGATCGACCTTGCGATCGTTTCAAGTCATGGACGCAGACCCCAGTTATCGTCAGTTCCCCAAGGAGCCAGTCGCTCATTCCGATATCGCTCTGTTTGAGAAGCTCTACAAGGAGAATGGTCCTGCAGGTCCTCGCACGTGGCATCTTGGGTTCCGTGTAGCGGTGGTGACGGGGCCGAGGACGAGGACGCTGAGTGGAGTGCAGCATGTTTACTCCCCGGCTCAGCCAATCCAATTCGGATTCTTTCGTGGCGACGGAGATGCTCCCTCCCTGGCAATTAAATATGAGAGTAGCAAGTCCAAGGGCCGCATGGTCATGGTTTTCAGCGATGAGAAGGCAAGGATCAAGTTCCACTCGATACTTACAGGGACCGTTCTGGATCACGATGAAAAGATTTATGCCGATGTGCCGATCAAGAGCTTCACGGTCGCCCAGAGCCTTCGCGAACCTTTAGGCATGGCGCCGTTCAGTCGGATGCCTTGGAAGGCTGTTAGAGTTGTCAACGACGAGTTCGGCGGAGACCAGCCCCCTACTGTGCTAGCAGACCACCTGAAAGTGGTGCTTGACTATCAGAACGGCAACGTTGCTGACCGCGTCAACGTAGCGCCGGGAGAGCTCCGTGTGAGGCTGGAAGTGAGCAATGCCAAAATGTTCCGGGTTCTTCGGCAGCCGCAGAAAGACATAACCATGTCGGTCTCCGAGGCGCAGGTACCCAAGGAGCTTCCGAGGAACATGTCGGATGCGCTACAACTGCTACGGCACAATCAAACGATCCGAACGTTCGAGTTCAATAACTTGAAGGACCTGCATAATTTCCAGTATGCCATGACAGGCTTTGAGGTTATATTCGACGCGCTGGCAGTTACCTTTGCTATCTCACGGCGTCGGATGGTGGTGCCGATTCACAAGAAATGGGAAGCAGGTTACACTCGCATTCAGGTCATAAGGCAAGAGGACAAACAGCTACAGTTACTAGCTTTCTTTGAGGATTTCCACCATGGACACTGCATGAATTTTGTATTGAAGGGTACCGATGTCTACGAGAGCGTCCAACGGAGCAGCAAGGCGGGAATAAAGTTTGTGGATGCCAAGTTCCCACTACCACGGCTGCCGGCGGACAAAGACGGCGACTACGACGATATGGCATTTGTCTGCCTTGACCTCCCTGATTTGCCGGGTGAGCATGACGATATCTCTATTCTGTTTGAGAAGGAATCGGGTAAGTAACCAGTTTGAGCATACAAATGTGCAGCACTGACGATGGAGATAGACCGAGATGCGTTGGCCCAATGCCTGCCTGCGCCGGTCAAGGGATCTTCCAGAATGTCTTCACGACTGAAATGAACAAGTGTTGCAGAAGCGAGGGCCGCAACACTACGATGAATTGGAAGCTTCCGGGAGTTAAGGAAGTATGTTGGAGATATACCTAGCGATTGAAAGTGTGAGAGTGGATAAGGGGAGTGAGCATATCGGCTTGCAAGGTCTATCCGAGATTTTATCGGAGGTCCGGGGACGCTGCAAAGGCCGAGGAGCGGGTCTTGCATTAAAGCAAGGATCATGAGACCAGTCAATCGAAAGAACACTGGCGCTTTTCGAAGGACGGAGGTGAATGAGTTGCGGTGCAGCGAAAGCAGACGAAGTTTAAGGATACATGTGAGCTGCAGCTCCGAGATGGCTAATGAGATGAGGCTCAATGGATGAAGCTCAGACACCCACGATACCTGACCTGGGGGCAGGACGGTCGGCCCTCAAAAGAGCGTCGTCTGCAGAAAGCCACAAGGTACCTCATGATGCGGGAATGTCTTGGCCTTAAATCTCCAGAAAGGTAGAAGCGGGGGCAAAGACTAGGTTAGATGGGCCATCCATCTGAGTTTGGACGGCGGATAGAGAGGCGGACTATCGCGCTTGCCAGGCTGGATATGAAGCAATCAGAATAATACCAACCGGATCAAACAAACGACTAAATAACGGGTAAATTAGCTAAATCGCGAGACGTCACAGGCTCACGAGGTGCGATAGTTCCCTCACGTGGTGAGTGATCCTAGAGACCCCATGCACGGGGTCTAGTGAGTGGATGAAGGACAGGCCATCGTCCGGAGCGGGGGGGCCGGCCCGAGACTCTTGAACTCTAGATAGCGCTCCGTGTGGGGCCGGCGCTTGACCGTTTTTGATGGGGGGGGAAGAGAGGAATCATGATAGGGTCATGCATATTCTTACATAGTGATGACACTGATTGTAAAGTTCAGGGCGGCTATGACTCCTCATTGTGCTTGTTAATAAGCATACTGTGCCGTTATGACTGGTAACAGTCAGATGTAAGTGAGTGAACTGGAGTATTAGGCGGTCGGTCAGGTATTACGTGCGAGACGGGAGGCCAGCTGCTCATGCTAGAAAAGAGTATCTCGCTCGCTACGAAACAGTCAGTACCAGGATCTAGGCTTCATCATTTGGGGCTCCGAAATAGTTGACTCTCACCATCTGTGATTCTGGCTTGTGACACAGCCGAGCCAGCTGGCTGAGGATCTAGCTCATGACAACCCAAGCTAGAGGCAGGTTGCATATGGATATTTACTAAGGCCTGCGTAATTCCCCAGCCATTCTTATGTGGCTGTCAGTATGCGGTTCACTGGGTCAGATATTTTCCCTCCACTACTTGTATTGAATTCGGTTGCTATTTACAGCTCCAGAAGGTCAGGCAGGATCTGGAGATTCGCACCCCCACCACATACCTACTGAAGCGCCCTGCGGGGCACCGATAGTTCAATGTTGATTGGCTCCACTTTACAGAGGTACCTACACCTATTACTTCACCGTGCCTTCAAGCTTGCCTTGCAAGGCGCCCAAGAGTACCTTACCTTGTCCGTGCCGTCGTCACTGTCGTCACCTCTTACCTCTAAATTGTTTATACCGGGACATCCGCTCCGTCACCCAACTCTTTACTCCCAGATGCCTCCCATCCTCCTCTTCTCTTTTCAACACCATTTACATTTTCGCTCTTGATCTGAAATTCCCGCCGGCTATCGCTCGCAAACTATATTACTATTCCTCGAGCTACATCTACCCTACTCTCAATGACAGCTTAATTACCAACCACGCTGCCGGCCCGTTGCCCCAACGGCTATCAATTCATCATCGCAAGCCCCCCGCACCCAACAAAGCTCGAACTGCACTCACGGACCGCCAACCCGTCCACGCATCTTGCATCTAAAGCATTTAAACGTCTAGGTGTCGTCGTCGCCGTCGCCGATTTTCGGTATCGATATTTTCGTCAGCATTAGCAGTCTAGGCACAAAGGCAGCAGCCTAAAACCATGGTCATGGGCCTCGTCTCGGTGTCTGGACGCCGAAGGACCGGCAGCAGCAGTGAGTCTGTCTGTCCTCTTGAACATACATTCCTTGTGGCTTGTGGTTTACGACGTTGAATCACGGCTTTACCGACATACGGGAAAGCTCCCTCCTGTCGCAAGCTCGAGCTGGCATTAACCGTCTCCTCGAGGGCGCCAGAGCTCCAAGCTTTAAATAAGACCGCCCCTCCGTTCCCCGGAAGCGCGCCGCTCCTTCATCCCACATCCCCACCCCGCCACCTCCGAATCCTCCGCTTCATCTCGAACTCTGCCCCTCCCATTCTGCCCCTCTCCTCCAACTTTTTCGCCAAGAGACACCATGTTGACCAACTGGTTTTCGCAACCTGCAGGCACACGCTCGTCAACCGACGACCTTCGTGGTACCGACGCTGAGGATGACACCCTCGTGGTGGAGCCCGATCAGGGCAATGGTGAGCGCTTCCTTCGTTGCAGCTTGCGTCGCCTTCGCTATAACTGCGCGGCTACGTCTCTGTCCGTTGTTTCGGCCGCGTGCTGACGAGCTTTGTGTACTCAAGTCCTCTCGCATATCATCTCACAACTACGGCCTGGAGCCGATCTTAGTCGCGTCGTTCTCCCTACCTTCATTCTGGAACCCCGCAGCATGCTTGAGCGCATCACAAAGTGATTCCCCCAGTTCCAAGCCTCAAAGCTCCTATATTAACGTACTTGGCTGTAGCTTCATGTGTCACCCCGAGATGCTGCTCCATATTCCAACCATAGATGACCCTATCGAACGCTTTGTATCCGTAGTCAAGTTTTACCTCAGTGGATGGCACATTCGTCCCCCGTAAGTCTACGATCGTTCCCTGGTCTGGCCTGCCAGTCACTGACCATGCGTAGAGGCGTCAAGAAACCCCTGAACCCCATCCTCGGCGAAATCTTTACCTGCTACTGGGACTTCGATAACAATAAGCGCGCCTACTACATCTCGGAACAAACCTCTCACCATCCTCCCAAATCGAGTTATTTCTACATGGCTCCCCATCATCACATCCGAATTGACGGCACTCTCAAACCCCGGAGCCGCTTTCTCGGCAACTCTGCCGCTAGTCTAATGGAGGGAATTGCTTTCTTGAACTTGCTCAATAGAGGCAAGGATCCTGCGAAAGGAGAGCGATAGTAGGTCAATTTCTTACTACTATGATTTGGATGTTACTTGGCTTTTTACGACCAATGCTTTCTTGCGTTGGCCAACTATATTACCTCTTCATATTGTCATCTGTCTAACCTTCATTTTAGTATTCTGACACAGCCCAATATGTATGCTCGAGGCATACTTTTTGGCAAGATGAAATACGAGCTGGGAGATCACAGTTTTGTACGGTGCCCTGAGCTGGACCTGGCTGCGGACGTTGATTTCAAGACAAAAGGCTGGGTCGGTGGTACCTACAACGCCATTGGCGGAGTAATCAAGAAAGAGAGCACTGGTGAAGTTTTGTTTGAGCTGTCTGGCCTATGGAGCGAGGAAATGTACATCAAGGATATGACGGTGAGTAGCTTTGCTGCACTTTCATTTCAGGTACTAGTCGGGTAACAGTAGTAGACTGGCCACCGAGAGATGTTCTTCAACGCTATTCGATCAAAGCCCTCACCACCTCTCGTGAGGCCCATCGAAGAACAAGAGGAACGAGAATCGCAGCGACTCTGGGGGAAGACCGCCAGAGCCGTCAAGGAACGAAACCATGAGCTTGCTACAGACGAGAAGACAAAGATCGAAGATCGGCAGCGCGAGGAAGCTGCCCACCGAGCCCAAGAGGATGTTGAATGGCACCCACGATTGTTCAGGAGGGTTCAGGGCGGCCCCGGTGGTTTAGAGGAAGGCGAGGAAGACCTGGAATGGGTCATCAACGCGAATATGTAGGTGCTGACGGTGCTAATTGAGTCACCGGGTAACTGACAGAGTTCAGCGACCATGCGGCGACCCCAGAGAAACAGGCCGAGCAAATCATGGCGATCTATCCGGTTATCGAGGGCCAAAAGCCGAATCAGCGAAATGTGATTCCTCCTCACAGCCCTTCTACCAAGCCCGTCAAGGCTCACGAATCCAAGCCAATTGAAAACCACATCGATGACAACCTAATCGACTTTGGCGACGCGCCTGCGCCGACATCTACGAACGCGGAACCCGTCAAGCCCACGCCAAAAGAGTCTGATATCCAGGACTTGTTGAGCTCTACAGGAAAGCCAGCCGATGGCCCCCTCATCGACTTTTCAGACGACCTAAAGAAGAACCTACCATACGCAGCACAGCAATAAAACGACGGGGCGCATTTCGATTATTTTTTAGACATGGGAAGAGGGTAGCGACAACTGGTTTTGTTATGAAAGTATTGGACTTGGATCGAGGCAGGGGCATGCTCTTATCAACATCGGCGCGAAACAGGATCAGTTATACAGGGATACCATTGTACATATCTACATTATCAGTGGGTTGACAATGAGTAACAAGGCTTCAACACCGGCCCTCGCTAGGTGAAATGACTATTTTGAGAAACAAAGGTTTCCATGTGGATTGAAACGATACATGAAACATGAAAGAAACATGAAAGCTACATGAAAGCTACATGAAAACTACTAGAACCAAACCCCAGCCCTAAAACGCCGCGACCGTATCACCCTTATAAGGTTTCCTTTCCTCATCATCCTGATCAACTGCATGATACAAAAGCGCAAGTGACTAGAATCGTCGCCTCGTAGGCTCGGGCGTTGGCGAGCGGCTCACGCTCTTCTCATCACGACCGCGCACCTTGAGCCACTTCTTGGTGCTGAGCTGCAAATCACGATCGAGCTCCTCGCTAGGGTTCTTGCGGTGGATAAAGTTGCAGAAGCCGCCACGGACACAGCCTTCACCTGAGTTCAAACGACAGCACGCCTCGCGGAAATCGGTAACAGGGCTGAGTTCGCAATAGATAGGACGCGCGGCGTACCACCGGCTGTTGAGTTCATCGCAGGCCTTTTGTGCGGATTCTTCGTACTTGAAACGGGCGTAAACGTTGCCGATGAGGTCTGTTGATTCGAGAAGGTTAGCATTGGTTATGCAAAACCGACATGGATATGGATGTACGTACGGTCATTGTTATTGTCACAGACTACAAGCTCCTCGAGCTCGCCGTATTTGCACAGCTCACACCATATATCCTCGTAGAAGGCGTCAAAGTGGTTCTGCAGCTGGGACGGGTTCATCCGGTTCTTGGAATCGTACGCCGGATTCTGGTAGAGGTTGGGCATGAGGATCGTCTGACTGTACGAGGGTTTAACGTGCTTTCGGGAGCAGCGGTCGCCGTGACGGCAGGCGCCGATTTTCTAGATGCGCGAGTGAGCGCATATGTCAGTGAGAGCTTCCAGTTGCGACGGACGCGTGAGGACTTGGTAACTTACGAAATAGAAGGAGCAGTTGACCTTGTCAAGCTCTGTGCCGAAAATTGAGGCAAGGAAGTTGGCCATGATTGCGGTTCTGGGGACAGAGGAAGCGGGATCGGGGAATAGAAGTGGAGGTTGGTGATGATGGAGCTGGGGAAGTTTTGATGGATGTCGAGCACTAGGATAGCCTTGCGAGTGGCTAGGTACCTTAGGCAAAGAAGCCTATGAGGTTCGTCTGTGGCTGATTAAGCACCGCCACAGATGCCTCAGTCCCTCAGACAAGTAGGCGCCTCCCCTGAAAGCTAAGAGCTTCCCCAAACCGTTCTTGGCAATTGGCTCATTAAAATCCGACAGGGACCTGCGGAAGCAGACGCTGAGGCCAAGCGGTCTCAAGAATCTCCGTGTCTCCTTATCAAACCTACAAACACAAATTCGACTTGCGAGCGAGATATACTCTTTCTTTAGAGGCGATTGGGCGATGATCACGACATAATAGGCCATCTCTCTTCCTCTTCTCCGTCGCCTTCCGGCCTCGTCCCCTCGTCCTCCTAGCCGAGGATGGATCAAGCAGACATCCCCGCGCTGTTGGCGCGCCTGGCGAGCGATGAGGACGCCTCACGCAAGATGGCCGTGTTTAAGCTGCAGAATTCGATCAACGATCCCGCATTCGCCGACGTCTTCATCTCCTCAGGCGGCCTCGTCCTCCTCCGCCGACTCATCATGACAGCTAGCGGTAACACACTCGCCTACTCTCTTCAGAGTCTGACGCGCCTCCTGGAAGTTGACATGGGATGGGATATATTTGAGGGTCCAACAGCCAGCGATCTTGTCGAGCGCGTCGTCGAATTGATCGTCATGAATCCGCTTGTCAATATCCTAAGAGGTGCCATGTCTATCCTGGTCGCCCTTGTCAGCCATTCTCAGTCCACCAACCAAACCGGTGCCGCGAACCGAACCCCAGGAACCTTTGGCTTCCGCGCGCTGAAGCCTGCCGTCGCCGTGTATCCGCAGTTTTTCGAGTTGGTGATACAGCAGCTGCAGAGTGCCGATCATGCCCTGTGTGCCAATGCCCTTATGCTGATCAACGCACTGATCCGAGACGCCGTGTCAAGCGACAGTACGATGAGTGGCGGCAAAGCCAGCGCAGGCTCGGGGGAGGAGTGGGCCAAGTTCATCAAGCGACTACAAGACTTGGGACTGATCAAGGCGGTCTATAAGCTTATGCAGAGTTCTGCGCTTCAAGACCTGGCGCATCCTATGCTGGAGTTCCAGTCACTAACCAAGGTCCTGTTGAGGAAGTGGCGCGAAGTCGAGGTTGATCTAGAGCGACCAGAGCATCGACGAGCCCTCAAGGGCCTGCACTTGGCGAGCGCACCGGAGCGAGTCCCCGTAAATGGACATTCTCCTGGGCACGATTTACGCGAGGTGCCGGCAAGGAAAGGAAGTAGGCGACACAACCCAGAAAAGTGGAGGAGATTAGGATTTGAGACGGAGAGTCCTGCGCAAGAGTTCGACATGACTGGTTTCTTGGGCATGATGGATCTGACAGACTATGTGCGCAAGAACGAAGACGGGTTCCAAAAGCTGTTGCTGGAGCAGGCGGGGAAGCCCATACCCGAACGTTGCCCCGTTGCCAGGGCAAGTTTTGCGGTTACGATGATACTGTACGACCACTTCGATGTCGACAAGACGGATCTAGAGGATGTCAGGGGGTATCAATTATTGGAGGCGAAGGACCACGACAGGTTGTTCAGGCCCCTCTTGCTTCAGTGGTCTCGGCTACACACTGCAGGTTTGCATGCCTTCTTCCGAGTGTGGAAAGCCACCAGCGCCGAGCAAGACGACTTTGACAAGGTAGCCGAGTTAGTGCGGATCCTAGTTGATCAGATTGTCGGGGGAGCCAAGAGGATCAAAGACATGTTGGAAGTGGAGGAAGAGATGCAAGAGTACGATGTACCGCGGCTCCGAGACCAGCAGATAGAGCTGCTCGAGATGTCTTTTGAGGGTACGTGGGGCCAGCACTTTCAGCAGGTGAGGGAGGAGCTGAAGCAAGAAGCATTGCAATTCGTCAAGGAGCAGAGAATCCGATGCCTCCTCCAGGGATCTTGGTTCTCGAAGCCGACACCCAAGCGAGACAACAACGGCTCAGCTAAACACCGGCTATTTACACCTACGCCGTGGAGATATGCGAAACTATCTCACAATCGGCGATATCTACATTACTCCGATTTCGAGGAACGGGCACTGCAAGATCCCAGCCTGGACTCGCTTTCAGAAAAGGTTGATCTCAGTACCATCAGCTCAGTAGTTTCCAACGTATCAGCTCCAAATGAAGACGCGAGGAGCACAACAAGCGATGTAACAGGCAAGGGGGCAGCCCCCAAGACGACGACCAAGATTACTGTTTACAGCTTTGTCAATCCAACGGATGCGCCTCGGGGAGTAGAAGCTAAGGAGCAGCCGATCTTCACGCTTTGGCCGCTGAGTCATAGCTTGGCGTCGGAGTGGCTAGACGGACTACTCATGCTCCTAAACCAAGCTCCCATCACGGCGGAGACGAACAAGCTGGTCAATCTGGTGAGCGAGTACGGGGTAAAGATCCGGCTGTTGAACGTGCGGATGGACTTGGCGTTTGAGGGCCCGGTGCCGGGAGCTGGTGTGATCCCGAGCCGAGAGGGCCTGGATGAGGATTACTTTTTTGAGGTCTGAGACAAGTGGTGATTCATTTTCCTCTGTGGTTTTGGCAATTCATATATACCCCATTTCTTTGCGTGGCAAGGCCAGTGTAGGCATAGGGAGCGTTGTTTACCATAGTTGAGATCGTCTCGATCTTGGATGAGATGAGTGTAAAGTTATAATGAAGAAGCATCTCGTTAGGGAGAAGCATGATAGACCTAAGCGTTTTGGCTGTTAATATCAGTCGCTCTTATCGTCTGGAGTTGAGTTGGCTGCTTAGGAGTGTTCTCATGAAAGGAACCTAGAGGCCGAAGGGCAAAGATACAATCAATAGAATATGCAAATTTCCAATATTCGCTATTCTCGTAAGTATTTTCATATATAGCATCTTATATCTTATGGTTAAGGGCCAGATACAGAACTGCCGTTAAAATGCATCTCTTTTTAGCGCGATACTTAAGCCGCCAGCAGGTATCCTGCAGCAAGCTGTAGCTAGGGTGATCTGATTGGTCAGTCCTAAGAGCGGGCCCAGTTATGTAGGGCCCCTGTAGTAGCCCCCTGTAATTTAGTGGTAGCCCCCTATAATTTAGTAGAGATCCCCTATAATAACGCCCTATAAGGGGACTTCTAGGGGGCTTCTAAAAACCCCTGGAGTTATTTACTAATTTCTTATTTATAGTGGTTTACCCTCTATAATTATAGTGGTTACCCTCTATAAAGAAGATATAATAGATATAAATATTAGTTAATAACCTTATTGCGAGGTTATTAAATTACACCTATATTTACTTAGTAACTAAGCCTCTTTAAGCTTAAAAGTAAAGAAAATTACACTTATATAGGGCTGCTATAAGTATAATACATTATAAAAGTAGCTAACTAACTTAAAATAATATGT
>JABCKW010000902.1:0-25990 GCA_014824385.1 Fusarium cyanostomum
GCTTTACTGCGTCTCAAGTTTATCTTAGACAGCGTGACCTGTTGCATGGCGACACAGCCAATGGTCAGCAAAATGGCATATTCATACTCCGTACATCAAAAACAGTTAGTACCCAGATACCACTGATACAAATGCTGCCTCTCAAGCATACGCAGTACGGATACAAGATACGGAGTACGTATCGAGTGAGCCTTTGCTCGGACCCTCCGCCCAGCCCTTGCTCGTGTTGCTCCACCCGCTGTAGCATTATGAGGTTGCAGCACTTGGTATATGGTATAATTACTCTCCAGGCAAAGCCTGGGGCTTGCCAAGGATCGTGACATGGTGAATCGAGACTTCAACTCGGCAGCGGATGGGGGGACGGATCTGAATCGGCCCTCCATGCCCCCCAAAAAGAACCCTGGCCCGCGCGACTGGCCAATATCCCTAGCTCCCGACCCTTGTCGAGCTGGTGCTAGCTGGGGCAGTTTCCGCAAATCGTAGCTAGAGGGTATGAATTGATGATCTTGAGCAAATGAAAGGGGTTCATGCCATTCAACGTTGTGCATGTTGAGCGACCCTCACAGTTAAATCGTGCATTGATTTGACGCAGGCACAGATGCTCCTTGAGCGGTGATCACTGTCCACGAGGGCACTTGCCGTCAGCTTCAGACTTGGCTCCTTCCCTTTCTCTTTCGGCCCCGAAGCTAGGTGATGCTCCGTAACTACCTAGGTAGGTAGTGGTAGCGCAGCGGTAGCACGGATAGTGATTGCACTTTTGATCTCATCCGCATACCTGCCCTACGGAGTAGTCAGTGCTTTCCTAGCCGGGCAGGCACGCCTGTGCCCAGGATTGCTCCGTGCCCTGTGCTCCTTCCTGCCCGTGCTCCGGCTGGGCTCCGTGTACCGTTTTCCGTGCCCGGGGCGTGCCCGTGCTTCCCGTCGTCCTCCTGAAAGTCCCTCCCACTCGGTCGTTTCACTCATGGGCTAGTTTCAATAACAGAGTCTGATTTCCATATCACAAACGACGTCTCTTTAACCCTTGATCAGGACCCTGTTCAACCGCGTCTCTATGATTCTTCAATACTGTACCAACAGTCTCGTGCCCCATCCACCCAAGTCGCATCACAACTCGACAAGTGGATCAAGGCAGGACTTATCAAATGCCGGTCCCAAGAGTCAGACATCGGCCTGCACGTGGCTTGCCATTGTCATGAAGATCTGCCAGCCACTTGACGGTGGTCGTGGATCTCACTTTTCCCTCCCTAGTCAGTGGAGGCTTTGTTAATGGCGTCCCGCTCGCCGTGACGACCGACTCTGTGGCTGCAGCTCGGGCAGCTTCCCCTAGCTAAGGCTAAGAGATGAGCTTTTGATGCAGGGAGAGGATCCAAGCGGGAGCCAAACCATCAAAGCACCCCTACTGACGACGCAAATGTCAACGGCTTCATCAGAGACCCAGCCGTTCGCCACAGCGTGGAACCCTAGCTTTCGACGGCTTTGGCCAAATGGCCCTGGTGCCAATTGTTGGTCCACATTGCGGCTTTAATTTGCATCTACTACGTAGTAGATATCCTCTGGGCGTGAGCTTGGTCTGGTGAGTTTGAACCTATGTCTTCTTCCTCCTTGAAATGGGCGTTTCATCCAACTCGGACGAGACATGGTCTGGGGGTCATGCCAAGACGCCCGCGTCCCACCGGATTTCCACCGAGGACGGGTGTCATCGACCGGGCCTCCTTCCGAACCATGCTAGCTGTTTTTTCCCCCAACCAACAGATGTCAATGTCGTTGATCAGCATGAGCTGTTGGGTTGTGGGTACATGACCCGGACCGACGCTTAAGGAGTCATGATGACTCGGTGAGTCTAATATGTAAAGGTCGGGATGATCCCAGCTGCAACAAAGTTTTGAAAAGTGGCCCCGGGTGCCCGGTTCTCTACTGTAAGTGTCCGGCCAGATCTGACTTACTCATTAGCTTCGGTGTCGACAGCGACAACAGCTCCATCATCAGCGGTTCAGCCCTAAAGGCAGGCGGACAGACGGAACCTTGACCACAGCCGGCAAGGATCTTGCTCAAGGGGACAGCTCCTGCGTTTACTCATAACATCTTCCATCGGCGTGGTGCCCTTGAGCTTCAGCAATTCGACCCCCTATGAGCGATCCGGGACGATGAAGGGGGCTAAATCAGCTTCCGAGTCGTCCATCCCTTGATTCATGCCTGCTGAGAGCATCCCCGACTCCGCGAGCATGGGAGATGGGAATGAGATGTATTTCCCTGGCCAGCCAACCAGAGAGCCACTCGGGCCAGGTCAAGAGAGATGTTCCCGAACCACGCTACAGTACGTACAGTATGCTCTTCGGCCACCCCTGTCCTGGCTACATATGCACGTATTAGTTATGTCCCCAATACGAAATCGGCAGCTCAGACGGTAATCAGGGAATGTACTGCCAGCTGTTTGTGATGTGTACAAAAAGCAACATGCATCGAAGTGCTGATTGCAGGCCTCAGGAGCGGTTTACCCAAGGTCTCGCAACTCTCTAATGTCTGGTAGCCCACAAATACATGGGAAATGTAGCATCTCCGAACCCCAGGTAGTTGTGGCTGGCAAATCATTTGCTCGAACATGGAATTCTCAACTTAAGATTTGACGCCAGCCCGCCACCAGCCTCAAGCCAGCAAACTAGACTAAAGAGCCCGCCGCAGCCTCGTGTGAGCAGTCACCTTGCTTTTTTCCCCCTTGTCTTGATTACACGGCAAAGTCCCACCGAATCTGAGAAGCAGAAAGTGCTTGTCAGTTGTGAGGGGCTTCTCTGTTAAGCTGAACTCGATGAAACCCGACCGCTTGCAGGTTAACCAGGCTCGCCCGCAACTCTCTTGATTCAGTATCTATTGAAGTTTGAAGCTGAGAGAGACACAGTGACGCTACTCTGTCGACGCTTCATTAGTCTAACGCCTGTCCGCCCGTCCGGACACCGTTCTGGCTTGCGTTTATCAAAGCATGTGACACTCACTACGTCGGACTGCTGAAATGATCATCTTGCACGACGCTTTTGTTTCAGCCCTGATCCCCCCTGCCGATTGCATGCCTCACTAAAATAATTGCGACAAAAGCAAGTTGGCAAGAAAAGCAGCAGACACTTCCCCGGCATGCACCGCCACATCAGATCGTCCCGCCCCATGATGCGAGATCCCAAAGTGTCGGGTTTCGACTAGCGGGCTTCGATTCTCCTCAACGCGCATCGTTGACTGCTTTTTCTTTCTTTTCCCCCCTTTACTGCTTGGCCTCACACACCTCTATGTCCTGCTTGGAATGGGCGTGGGCCTGTGCCGCTTGGTGATGAATTGATAATCATGAAAGGGTCATGGCCTGAAACAGGCATGTATGGGATATGCAGCATATGCTCCAGCCCAATTCCGAGGCCACGGCACGCCCTCGTGGTTGAAAAGCATCTATGCACGACAGACAGATGGTGCGCGAGCGCTACTACGTAGGCTAACAGGCTGTCGAAGTGTTCGAGAACCCTTGGGATGCCCCGTACGCTCGCATTGTCGGTTGTCCCGGACGGTACCTGGGCGCGGCACCTAAGCTTGCGTCGATTTGGCCTGTACTCCGATCTGGCCCTCTGTCGGTAAGCACTATCGAACAATCTCTGGATATTTCCCTTCTGCGACGTCTGATCCGGTCCGCCAGATGTTTTAGCCTGCGCTTCGAGTCCTCGGCAGTTCGTGTTGAGCCGTACGGTGTAGTATCCGCTCTAATGTCCGAGGCACTTGAACATTTTGGGCCATGAAAATCGGCGCTCAAGTCTTCCGCAGCGACGATGTTACTCTATGGATGCCATGTCCTTGTATGTTTCTATTCCGTCGGCGGGGCCGATGTCGCAGGTGCCATGTTGGCCGACACCCAAGAGCATTGCGTACACGCAATTCGCAAGCAACGCTTTTGTAGTGAACGGCAGTTGTACGGATGCCGTATTTTTCTGCGTCTTTTCGACGAGAGCTAGAGCAGCTCAAGATGCAACGTCTTCAGGGTGAAGGGCGGTGATCAAGCGCGGAGCGATGCGCTGAATGACGATCCCTCGTGTCAGATCAAGGACTAGAGATCTCACCACTCCACATGCCAGGCAAATCGCCAAGATGCCTCGAGATTGAGTCGAACATGGCAATTCAAATACACCAGTTGCTATGTACCAAATGGTTGAACGCAGGAAATTAAACGGACCAGGGGAGACAGCTCGTAACACCAAGTATCAACTCTGCACTACCCTAAAGAAGGAGTCGATCATGTCTCTCACGACGAGAAAATAAAGTACAGTTCTCGACATATATTATTGGATTTATAGTATCCGTACTGCGGCGGTCCTTTCTGTAATCCCCGTGTGCTGTGGAACGGAACTGGCTGTAAAACGGGCCCTGGGGACGTTGTGTTCGTCCATCATCGAGCTCACGTGGACTTCCATGCTGCCTTCTCGCAATGTGTAAATAAAAGACCACCTGGTATGGTAGATATCGAAGCCCTGTTCAGTGCGCGATCAATAAACGAGGAAATATGTAAAGCATCGAGAAAAGTCGACCTTCCATGTGAACGAGCTCGTTTCAGTATTTCCATCGTTCAAGCCGCCGGCCTCAGGAGAATACTGCCAGCCCGGGAAAGTCAACTTCCAGCCACCATATAAAGATACTGGGAAGGCCTTTTCATTACTCCTGGTCGAACATCACTGAAACAGCCCTTGATAAGTTTTATGTCTTGGAGGATAAGTGGCCGATGATACCTCCAGACCATGACCGCGCATTGGCCTGGCTTCAACAACACGACACTCAGTTGTTTCGTTGCTTATCGTCGAGACCAAAGATATGTCCAATGGCATGGCAGACTGACCTGGACTGGCATAATGAACTTGAACTATGCTGTTAACCGAGGGCTAGGCCGAAGTTGGAGCAAATCAAACACTGGAGAGTAGATGAATCGAACACACGGAGTCTTGAGGGAAAATGGCGGGGCCATTTCAGCAGATTCATTGGTGCCATATATACTGTAATGAATGCTTAGTTCCAAGGGCTAGCATTCGGTGGTGAGAAGGCCTCCACGTACGGGATAAGGCCATAGTAGACAGCCGTCCTAAAGGGCGAGAACATACTGGAGCCAACGGCAGATAAGAGTGGAGCTGAAGTGCATGACAACCGAAGCTTGGGGTTAAAGCAGACAAGGCTTGTTGTGGCAATTGTGAGTAGTTGGGCGAGGTTACTCCCTGACGTCGAAGATCCAACGGCAATTTGGTCAAGATGATCATACATCTGGACTTGAGACCTCACGCTTCCAGGGGTTTATTGTCTCCATATAATCATCAATATATAAGTTGGAATACCGTACTCCTCCCATGCTATCACATAGTCAAGCCCAAGTCCTATACCCAATCCTTTCCTCATGTCAAAGCTTCTAGAAATCATCATCCTCCAAACCCCCGACCCTCTTCTCCCCCAACTCCCTGATCTTCTCTCCCAAGATCGTCCTCCCATACCGTTCCGCCACCCTGCCTGCAGCCTCCATCATCCGTCCAGTGCGATCTCGCATCAGCTGCACCATCTCAAGAGCGCGCATTCCCCGGTCTTCGCCTTCGCGGCATTCAACTGCCAAGAGCTGCAGCAGTGTCTTGTCGATATCGACCTCGAGGCGTGAAAGCTGCGAGCGCTGCGTGTGACTGCCAGTTGTGGCATCCACAAGATCTTGGAGTTGGGCGGCTTGAACGCCCCGAAGCATGAATTGCTGCTCGAGTTTGCGGGTTTCTGCCGAGTCGTCCTCATCCTCGTTCTTGTTGCCGTCTTCCTCGCCGGGGTTGCCCATGTCGAGGTCCTCAGAGCCTTCGCGGTTCTGGCGCTTGGAGGGCTTGGGTGCGGAGGTCAGGGGAATGGAGAAGTCGAATTCGGAGAGGAGAGGGCGGGGAAAGTAGGGGTATTGGTCGCCACCCTTCAGGATGATGCAATGGAACTTATTGTCTGCCACGGCGATGGGGAAGTATGTCTCGTTCTTACGGCCTGTTGCTAATCGGGCAAGGAGGTTTGTGTCGAGGAGGGGAACCCAGCATGCTCTTGAGGGTTGCCGCCAGTGGAGCAGTGTGAGTAGAGTTCCGGTTGAGTCGTAAATACAGGGATCCTAAGGGAACGGGTTAGTTGGTTTCTTCCCCTAGTCATAGAAGCCATAGCATGGCAATGCTTACCCCGTTATCTGAAAAGAACACGCTCTTGAGGGTTGCACCCTCAGGAAGAGCCACTGTATCCTCATTCTGACAGATCTCATCCCGCTTGACGTTCTCGATCGTGTACAGCAAGCGAGTGTTGCCGTCCGCGCCCATCGGCCCGTTGCCCATAGTCAAGACGTAGTCCCTCCAGCTGGCACACGTCACCATGGGTGTGCTCTTGGGTCGATAAACGCGATACGGCATGCCGAAGAGAGTAAAAACGCGGACATAGTTGGCACTTGTTGTGACAGTAATGAACGACTCACTCAGAGACATGGCCGTTACGGCTTCGCCACGGGGCAGCTCAATGCGCCAGTCAGACCGCTGAGTCCACGTCTCGTGCGGTCGGTAAAAGATCGTCGCAGGGGCATCGTCCTTGGGTGGACAGGAGAAGAGTGTGCCGTGCTCAGTAAGGCAGGCCTTGTCGTAGAGGAATGTATCGGTGAAGTGGAAGTCTCGGTGGAATTCGTGGTCGTAGAATTCAACTGTGACGGTGTGGTGCGAGTCTTGGTCGATCGTCCAAACGAAGCCGATGAGATTGAGGCAGAGATATTTGCGGTTACCTCGCCAAGGAGTTGCACCTGGTTGGAAAGCCTCGTGGTATTGCGGCTCGAAGAGATGCCGGCGCTTATTTGATAGGCCAAAGGCTTCGTCGTCGTCTCTTCCTCGCTTATGCCCAACCCCCGCAGTGTATCCAGCGCCATCGTCATCAACCACAAAGTCATCCTCACCGTATCCGTCAGGACCGTCAAGGAATGAGTCAAGACTTCCTAGAGAATCTCGTCGAGGTCGTGAGGGTAGCCCTTGTTGTTTCTGCCCATTGACTGGAGGGGGCCGTCGGTTTGCAGAGATCTCGGCTAGAGGGTCGTGGATGAAAGGGGCAGGCTGCGTATCCAGCTTCAACAGGGGCGCAAACTGATCTGTCAAGAAGTCCGGGTAGATGTAGACCTCTCCGTCGGTGGTGGTAAAGGAAAGAATGTTCTTGGTCGGGTGCCACGCCAGGTCAATGACATTGGAGTAGTCGTATCGTGCGATGACGCCCTGCGTCTTGGTCTCCCAGATCAACACCTTTCCATCCTTACTCGCCGAAGCCAGCATTGCGCCATTGGGCGACCACGCTAGAGCCGTGATATCAGCCAAGTGTCCGTTGGCGAAGCATCGTTGTTTCTCCCAGTCATTCTTGGAGATGATCTGGATATCTCTTGTCGGGGTCGGTACGGCAAAGGCCCGACCATCTGGATGCCAGGCCACGCGTGTCGAATTCTCGCTCTCCGCATCCACGGCGGCAATGACGCCATCCACCTTTCGGATCAGCTCCGGTTCCTCAGCCGTGAGGGAATACACATAGACGATGCCATCCGTGCCCGACAGTGCAAGTAACCGCCCGTGAGGATCAAAGCTGACGTGTCGCACAGCCCGGCCATGCTCACGGAGGTGCTTGATCTGTGCGGTATCCTGTGTGTTCACGATCTTGACGCTCAGCTCATCGCTAGCAACAGCGCACCATTGCTGATCAGCCGTCAAGGCGACATCGCGAATCGGCAACGACGTGCGCGTGAGGAAGCGCTCAAAGGCGCCTGTGACGAGGGAGTAGAGGCTGACGGTGCCGTCTTCGGAACCGACTACGAAGGAATGGTCACCCGCGGCGACGGCCACGTTCTGTTCCTGGCAGTCATCGATATTGGTTGGTTCTCCATCAGAGCCCGTCTTGTACAGGCGGATGGTATTGTTGGAGCCGACTGTGACGAGACGGCTGCCGTCGGGAGTGTATGCGCAGCGAGTGATTCCTTGAGTATGGGCGGGACGAGGCCGTGGCTTGGAGGCGATTGTTGAGTCCATCGTTGTCGTGATGTTCGTCGACGCTCACGATTTGAATTTGAGGAGCATTGGAAGATGTTCCGTGTTGGAAAGGGTGGCCAACTGTGATGGTTGATGGTTGGTGTGAGGACAATTCCAACATTTCTCGGGAGACGCGTCTGAGCGCGTCGCAATTAAAGGACCCCGCGATTCGCTGCCCGTTACAGGGAAAACCCCCACAAAATCCCAACTCCTTGTTGCTAAGGCCTCTAAAACACCACCGCTTATATTAAGTTGCTAGTAAAAACTTGAGGTTCTCTGGATATACTCGGAGAGCGTCGACTCTTATCTTTATTTCATATCTGGTCCATCACCCTCGCCGATACCTACCAGATCTCACTAGAAGCACCACAACCATGCAATCTGTAAACCGTGACCACTTCTTCGAAACAGAGTATGTGTAACCATCATCTTGAACTTCACAAAGCCCCCAAGCTCACAGTATTCCTAGTGCCACACATGCTCAGCTCCAGCGCAGAGCTGCCAAGTCTGGTAACAAAAATGGAAACCCTGTGGTCATGAAGTCCAAGATCCTCGCGGCCATTCCGGACCCAGCCTCACCTCTCACCTCCGTCTTTATCGCCGAGTCTGCCGGCTTTGTCCGTCGTATCAATCTTGAGGTACAGAAGCCAGAAGCAGGAGCTTTGTACCTACGCTATCAATTCTAAGTGAACGCTCGTTAACGAGCCTCTAGACCTCTGATCCGAAAACCACGTACCGTGGCCCACGAACCCCTGTAACCTGCCTGGCGATAGGAGGTCAAGATGGCAAGACTGTATTTGCAGGCTCGTGGGACAAGGATATCTGGTCCTGGGACATCGAAACCTCCAAGCCTGGCCGCAAGTTCTGCGGCCATACCGACTTTGTGAAAGCTGTCGTCTGTGTCACTGTCGCAGGCAAACATCTTCTCATCAGTGGAGGCGCCGACAAGAGGATTCTCGTATGGGATGTCGACACAGGCCGACGGCTGCACACCCTGCAAGATCCCACAACGACAATGCTTGCCATTCAGCACCTTGCCATCGACCCTGTTCTTAGCACCGCTGATGCAGCAGTCTTTGCCAGTGCAAGCAGTGACCCTAATATCCGGCGGTGGAAGATCACCCTGGATGGCTACGAACAGTTGCCCGAATCGTTCTCCGATCGCCCCGATGCCGAGAGACTCGCCATTCAAGAACACGAGACCAGCGTTTACCGCCTTGTTTATGACGACACGAGCGAAGACGCAGACCTATGGACTGCCAGCGCCGACGGAACCGCCAAGTGCTTGCCACGTTCAAGGAACTTTGTCGCCGACGACTCTTTTGCACACGGAGACTACGTGCGTGCTGTTCTCGTGACAGACCAATGGGTTGTTACAGCTGGGCGTGACGAGGATGTCAAGGTCTGGGATCGCTCATCTGGCAAGCTGTACTGCACACTCATAGGCCACTATGAGGAGATCACCGACCTGGTCATGCTGCGAGACTCAAAGGGGACTCCTCGTAAAGTCTGCAGTGTTGGCATCGATGGCACCATTCGTACCTGGCCGCTCGGCAAGTCCGAGCTTGACGAAGTGGTCGTCAAGTTGCAGAAGGTGGCCGAGCCTGAAAAGGAGGAGAAGAAGGGCGACAGCATGCTGACTGCCGAGGAGGAAGCTGAGCTGGCAGAGCTCATGGATGATTAGAGCCCTCCTACACCAGAATAAACCAAAGAAAAAGCTCACCTGATCGCCACAGCCAACCTGAGACCACAACAATCTCCTCTTCCCATAGGTTGTGGTTCCCCTCAGCCCCTGAGAGCCCTGCCTGCAAAGACCCAGTGCTTTGTCGCCCACCCATGTCCTGTGTCACCCAGCTTCAGCCAGTTCAGCCCGAACTCGCCTGCGCAACTTCGCGGCGACAAACTCATCTTTTTCCGTCTCGCCTCATTTGCACCGCGGGAACACAGCAGCCATGAAACATGTCTCGGCTCCCCTGAACTCTCCCGGAGAGACGGAAGCTCGGCCAACAACCTGAATCAATGCACCGTTAACCATGCTTTCTCTTTTCTCTACACCGTGTCTCCCACGCGGCTGCCGTCCTCACGTTCTGGCTCCCAATAAAGATATCTTGACGATCTCCATTTGGAAAAGATCGCCACCCCCTCAAAATGTCTTTCACGATCCCGTGTGGTGTCGGTCGGTGATCCTGCGGAGGCTAGTCTTAAGAACCGGTCAACGGAAGAAAGAAACAATGCTGTCCCCAGATGCTCAGCCCTAGATTGGCGATTAGAGAAGGGCAGTGATTGGAGCGCGGGGGCTATCACAAGTGACAGAGTCGAAGATCGCTAACAAAACGAGCCACTATCACATTCTAGGGCCTGCCTGTGTTGGGTTTGGATGTCCAGTGCGGAGTAAGAATGGACGGCAGGCGGAACAAATTGCTTTTGCTTAGAATTGCTTTTTAAAGACGTGTCGCCCTGAGATCTGAGGTCACCAGGATTGTCCATCGGCACTGTCAAAATCCGTTGGCAGTGGGCGGTAAGATTGCTTTCCCTGCAAGATCGCTCGCAATGGAGCTGGACCTCGTGTCCTCCGTAGTACAGTATAAGTGCTGGTATATTGGGTGTCAGGTGGTAGCCGAAAATATTGTACATCAGAAGAGGCTGACTTAAAACGTAAAACACTCTCAGTATGAAGCATCTGCCACGATGTCTTTTTTTAATTCATATCTATCTAGCCTGCTCTAATCTCCAGAAGTACCTATCTTGGCAGTGTCGGGTCTTTTTGTACAACCCGCATGGTGTGTAGTTGCACGACCGAAGTTGTGCAACTACTAGTATAGTCTAAGAATGCAGCCAGCCGAAGGGGCTGTTAGAGGTTGGACTAATGAGTTCAAACAGCTGGGCTCTTGAACGTTGCACAATAAGAATCAAACTAAAGCCGCTGTATTTTCCCGTGTGGCCGTGGTTCAGGCCATAAGACTTATTTCTCGTGTTGAGGCAAACGACTATCCGTTTGACTAATCGCTGAGCAAGCTGGATAAGGTTGTCGTCGTTTGCGATTCATGAATAGGGTTTGTTTGATGTAGTATTCATGTCCCCTTGTTGTCTCCAATGCTACGCTGTCATCACAGCTCGTCAATCGGATGGTATTTCTGCGAGATGCACTGCACGCCCGTGTCGTCGGGTCTGGATCGGCTTTAGTATCTCGAAGCCTGGCCCCTGTCCACGGTTGATCAACTAGGAGGTCCCCAGTCCAGTTTGCGGGTGTAATGCCCATAACCGTTTCTGAGTTCCCCGATCACGGTCTCTTTTCTGCAGACAAACTCTTCTGGCAAATAGATATATGTACCAAGTGCGTAAGGAATCAGGTCCGTGGCACCTAGTCGGCTTTTCGCAGCATGTTATGCACAGAGCGTGCACGTCTTGCCAGATCGGACTTGTGTACTCTGTAGGCTGACGATGACCCCAGCCTCACTAGTTCATTCTTCGCTTTTCATTATTAGCAAGTCGATTTTGGTTGTAATAAACCTATTTTCAAGGGGCTAGGTGGCCTAAAAAGCTAGATTACTAATAGTCTTATTCAGACTGGGGACTCTTGACAAACGATTGAGCATATCCAAGTGATCGATCATCCCTCACTAGTAACGGCTTGGGCCAAGTTGTACAGGCTCTACTACGTAGCCCAGTGAAACCGGGACTGAAAATTCTCAATAGTTGCTCTCAGAGAATGCCGCTGTCCTTGTGGGGATTCAATTGCATCATGGATGCAGCAGGAGTTCGTAGCAGTTGGCCTTTGCAAAGAACCAAGACGCAGTAAGCCGTGTCTCACAGTCCACGTCTGTCAGCCGCTGAAGTCTGTCCAAATAGTATGGGGAGACCCTCCTCTGTTAGACATCCTAGAACTGTCCGGTGTCGCAAACCAAACTCTACTACGTACAGCGATGATCGCCCTTGGACACAGTTACAGGCTATGATGAAGGCGGAGTTTGTTAGTAGCGGAGACAGAACCAAACACCCAAGGAGATCCCGGTCCATGGGCCTTAGGTAGCCTGGAGGTCTGTGGGCGCTAGGCCAGTGTGAAGAAAATCAGCCGCGCTGAGCGAGACGAAGAGGTCTTGGAATACCATCCTGTGTGAAACGTAGCCACGTTCGCACGCGAGACAATTCGAGACAAATTAAGCAACTGCCACGAGGCCTGGAGATTTTGGGTCAGCAAGCTTCACAGTCGGCTTCGACAACAACGGCGGCCATGCTGGTGGCGCCAGTGACCTCTGAGGCCGACGCCGAATCGGCCCCGTTTTGAATGTTGATCGGCATGAGGTCCCGGGGGCCACAGCCACCAGCTGAACCAGTTGAGCACTATGCAGGCAACAGGACGGTTTGGGATTTAGGGCCGAAATATATAGAAATTGAGGCCACGGGGGTCAAATCAAGACCCTTGTAATGACGTGGAGAGTTGAGGGTGATTGGACGCAAGTGAGGAGTTCAACTGCCGCGATATCGAAGCTAATCCCCAAGTTGCGGGTTTAGATTGATGGTACTTGGCGTCTTGAATATCTCGACAAGGATAGTGGAGATGTCACAGGTACAATCGTTTGCTTTTCTTTTTCCCTTTATTAGCTTGACATTGATCGAGACCCCTGAGTGATTTGAAGAGAATGGAAATCGTCACATCTCATCTAATTACGATGCAATAATCGGCACAGGGAACTCGAGTCGGCAATTTCCAGACCCTGTATCCCTTGTAGCCACATTCGAGAATATTCAATCGCGCCGAATACCATCAGGCTTTTGTGACAGAAGCGAGAAGCCGGTTGGTGTCTCGGCATAACGGAGGCGTGAATAATAAGGTACTAGTAGAGAGTCTCGTTTCCTGTGCCTATTTTGATACTCTCGGTCTTCAAGCTCCATGACATGGATCCATCACGCTTATAAGCAATTGGGGAGAGGACATGGACGTTGGAAGTCAAGAAGAGGTAATGGGCTCGACTGGGACTACAGCAGGGTCAGTATCAGCTTCCCAAATGGAGTTTGCCCATAATGCAATCGTGCATACTACCTGGTACTAATCGTGGGAAGATGACCTCTTCATCCTCGCCACTATGCTGCCCCCGGCTCAACCCCGTCCTAAATCTTGGACCGCGATCGTCTCCTGGGCGCATACCCCTGCGTTGTGGAACCGAGTCGTGCTCTCAATCTTTGTGGACGGCGCAAACAGCCTCTGTGTCCAGGCACATGCAGAATCCTGGTTGGCTATGCACTGTAATTGGGGTTTCGCGCTCTCATTGCTCGCTTGCTCGAGGCGCTCGTTGCCCGGCGCTCGCAGTTTCCGCAGCCTACTGCCGGTGCCCGGCAGCCAGCTGCAAGCCGCCCAGTCAGCCGGCCCAGATAACCCACCCAGCCGGCCGGGATATTGGAGCTTTGACTGCATGCTGGCCATTGGTCTCTCCCTCCGGCGGAGTCAAACGAGCGCAAGGGAAGCCAAAAAGCAATTAGCTGGTTGGATCTACTCCGTAGAGCTCCGTTCGTCAAGACCGTGGGGACGCAGCAGATCTGGGAGAGTGGCTTGCGTCTTGCTGCAGTAGCCCGTCTGTTGCAAGGTTTGACGATGGATCCTGCGCTGAGAGCCTGGGATGCTGGGATCCATGGATGTAAGAGGAGAACGGAGGAAACGCGCAGTGGGAGGAGCACTGGCAGATCTCCAGGCTCTGGCCGTATTATACTAAACGTCAAGGTACCTTACCTATCAAGTCGTACCTTCCACCCTTCTTCTTTCCCATATCGATGACACCTGCCTCGCAACTGCCTTCAGGCTTTCTTTTATTCTTTCCTCCTCTGTGCCTCCCTCAAGGCGATCTTCAATTTCCGTTCTGTATCTATCTTATCTCACCAAGTCTTATTATTACGCTCTCCCTCATTACCTCCCGAATACCCAGTTTGTGAGGCTCCTCCTTCGCCCATTTTAATCTCTGCAGTTCTAATCATCCTCTCAGCGTTTCTAGCGTGCAATGAGAATGCTTCATGCCTGAAGTTCCTTGGTCACGCTCCCTTTCGTCTTCGCCCTTGCGCCCAGCATTCCATCGAACAGAATCCCTTACTTTATATCTGCCTCTCGCATTTCGACTTCATTTTCTATCACAAGATCAACCAGTTCAGTGGCGTCTTATCCACCATGGCTGCCGATAAGCAACTGTTCGGGAGCATTGTTTCCTTTGAGGGCCATGTCGAGACTATATCAACGCAACTGCGACTACTTCCGACGTCGCCGCAGATTCTCATTCTACCAAACATCCAGAGTTATGTCTCGAACGAGGGGATGGAGGACGTGTTCGATGCTCGCATTCACATCAAGAGGATACACGAAGCAGTTGCTGCTCGATATAAAGCTGCTCAAGCCTTCCTCCAAGGATCAACGCCAAGCAGCAAGCGGCTCGTTTTTATGAACGGCGGCACTCCAGGTGCGCAAGCGCTTTGTGTCAGAGCCATTATGAAACACGAAACCGATGATGATTACAACCGCGCCCAGTCAATTTTCAACCACCTAGTCAAGGAAGGTGTGGCTGGTTTGGAGAACCCAGCTAGAGACTGGAGAAGAAGGACCACATTTGAGGATTTTGGCGACCAGGAATTTGACGAGGAACTCGAGGACCCCATAACACGGGCGATGCGAGCCGCCGACGCCTTGGACCGCCAGACAGCCAGCCTTCAGCCTAATGACGAACTTGATCTCACGACTGCGACACGCCCTCGAAGCAACAGCCTGCCGCTTTACGGATATGCCGATAACTTCGGAGATGCGGCACCTTTCTTCGTGTTTGGCGCTCAGGACCAGGAAGAGATCGAGAGTGTCACCGAGGAGGTTGCAGATGAGGTTTACTCCCCTCGAGCTTCTATGTTTGCTGTCACACATTACGACAAGCCCGTGGATTCCCTTTACCCCGGCTTCACTAACTTGCAACCTCCTTCTCCCAAAACTCTTTTCCCCAGATCTCCTAGCTGCATTGGGGAATCCTACGGCTCCATGGCCGTCCCGTCACCCCTCGGCCCAGAGGTCTTTACTCCAAGGTCCGACGTGTTCAGCATCCGTTCCACAGATAATGTCGTGTACGGGGAAGCTTCTTTGTTGGACATGCGACTCTCGGGCCGCAGAGCTACACTGACACGAGTCAAATCTCTGGATCGCATCTACCCCGCCACTCCCAAGTACCGGGATCTCTGTGTTCCTGCAGACTCGACAGAGCTTGCACGAGAATTTGAACGTGATCTGAAACAGGAGCCACCTTCCGAGGCTCGCCGACATTCTTGCATGGTCATTGCAAGTGCTAAAGACTCCCGACCAAGTAGACTCAGTTATATCGACGGACCCAGGACCATCGTCGTTAGGTCCAATCGCCCGACCGTCAAAGTTGCTCCGGTCCCTTCAGAGAAGAAGCGCAAGCCTGCAAGAGCGTCATATATCGACCGAGGCACCGACGCTGAGGATATTCCAGAGCCAGAGGAGCCCTTCAAGCCAGTACTTCCCTTCTTAGAAGACCTTGTCGTGCATTTCAAAGATGAGGTTCCAGATGCTCTTCTCGATTCCGTCGTTGGTGGATTCAAGGCTGGCAACTATCCCGTCATGTCTCACTCGCCACCCGTTTTCGAAGCCGACGAGGTCAGCGTCTCGGTCCCAGGGACACCCAAATCTCAGTCGATTAAGGATGAGGGCTGCGTGCATGACGGCTACCTAGAGCCAGCCGTTGTCGCACCAAGCAGCTACACGGACGAGTATGACCCATTTGCCTACGCGCAACCTACATGGCCTCAGACAAGGCCACTACAAAAGGTGCCCAAGGTGCAAGTTGAACGACCACCAACGCCTGCGGAAACACCCCCACCCTTGGTATCGGACGCGGATGACAAGATTCACGAGTTCAAAATCTGCAGCCAACAAACAGCTGTTACTATTCAGAATTCGCTCCGCTCTATTCTCAAGGACCACTTGCCGCCTGACACGCAAGGCTATCGCCAGTTCCGGTTCCCACTTCTTCCTGAACTGGAGGGGCTTTGGAGGCCAATCTTCTGCGAGACTGACTCCAATAGCACTCGTGAGACCAACCGTCGAGTGGATCAGATCCTGGCCGTCGGAGCTCAACGTGGTGTAAGTAAGGACTACGCTTCTGCCATTACGGGACAATTGGAGAAGTTGGGAACGAAACCGAGTGGCATGAGCCGCAGTGGAAGGCTGGATTTCAGGTATGTCGTCAGTCGTTACAAGCCAAACCGTCCGCAGTGCTCACATTTGATAGATATCTCCTCGCCAATGCCATGCAAGCGTATACAGCTCAGCCGCTGACCAGTCAGACGCACGACAATCCTTTCGCCAACTCTTATCTCCTTGCCGCCCTCATCATTCCCCATATGGAGACGTACCTCGCTTTGCACACAGAAGTCAGGTACCTCCTTCTGGAATACCCCCCTGAACATCTTCCTACCATGCTGGCTCTACAGAAGCTTGTTGGTGTGGACATGATGAAGGTGGCACAAATTGTCGATGCCAACAGCAAGAATACCCTCCCATTCACCTACTTGCGTGGGACAACATCCATCAATGGGCCGGAGCAGGGACCTGTAGGCCGTTTTGGAACGTCCGTTTCGCCAACTTCTGGGCCTTGCTATGACGTGACAGTCTCCAAGGCCAACTTTCTTCTAACATCAACCGCAAGCGATGCAGAAAGCGCGACATTCATTTCCACCGTTTTGAAAATTCTTTGTGGTATTTCCTCATTTTATACTCCCGAGGAGCCTCCAAAGAGGCCAGCGCCGAAAAAGTCAAAGCCGCCATCTCTTACGGGAACATTCTCTCCATTTCCCCGCGTATCATCAGGACCTCAGAGTCCGCCGATGTCACCAGCTCTTGCAGCCAGATTTGGCGCAAGGCTTTCAGGATCGTCTGCCATTTCCACTCGGGCCCCTTCCATTGCCGAGACGGTGAAGACGGCTAAGTCCGCCAAGAGCAAGCTAAGCAGAGCTAGATCGAAGCGGAAGCCTTCGATGGCTGATGCTCAGTCGATCCTCACTCTGTACCTTGATGACAGCGACTGGGATCAGGAAGACCGGCGAATCATGCCTATTCTGGAGAAGAAGCCGGATATACGAAAAGGAACCAGTCAGAAGGCACTGAAATTCCTTGGTCTGGCCTAAGTACGTGATAGTACGGATGTGTTTGGCTATGTCTGGCCTGCGTGGCCGTTATGATGTAACGATACTGCCCAGCCGTGGCATTTCCCTTTTCTGCCATTTCTTGGTGGGGATAAAGGTTCTATAATACCCTGGGACGAGCTAAGGAAGGGCCAAAGTAATCATTCGTTATAAATCGAAGTAATCTTAGTTGTTAATTCACAGTCCAGCGTTAACTGGTTTATTTCATTATACCAAGCCCAAGTTTGTTGTAGCTAATGAACTAGGTAAGTTGCTGATGGTGCTTGTATGTCCCTACCATGGCTACTTTGAACCAACTTCAGGCCAAAGGGCAGTTTACCCATGGTAACGCGGCATCAGCTCATCAATGGCCACAGCTTCATTTGTAACATGTTGAGGATTATGTGACGTTCGCGGCGGGATGGAAGTTAGACGAAACTAGACATAGGAAGGTGTCATATTGGTCATTTGGTTAGCATCCAATGGCATCAGGGTCTGATGGCCTAAAACCTACGCGTACATAGTTTCCTAAGACTTGCCTAGCCTTAAGTCTTCCCTCTTATATGCAGTTGTTGCCGTACGCAAGCACTCCCTCACTGATGCCACACATTACATCTACGACAACCAGCATAGAATCGTCTTGGGTTTATGGCCGCATTAGCCCATTTGGAGGTATTCAGATATCGACAAATCAGCCTCTCATCTGCCGGTAGAATAACTCAGGGGGCCGATGATTGAAGCAGCTGCTCAAACGTGGTTCGATACCCAAGTATATTGCTGTCTGCATAGACCCAGTTCTGAAGTCGACTTGCACATGGAGGCAACATGATCCTCTCGTCCAAGGAGCTCTGCATTAGCCTTCAGGAACCTTTAGGTTCGGGGTCCGAGTCGCCCTCAAGAACAATCGTTTCATCACCCAGACTCAGAAGATGCGCCCAAAGGAAGAGGACAAAGTCAAGGTCTAGAAGAAGAGAATATTCCGCCTTTATTAAGAATACTCCATCCTCACATACACTTAAGAAAGAATCTCGGGGAAAATGAAAGCCACAGACGAACCAGGATGAAAAAGAAAGAAACCACAAAAACAATTCAATACCAGAACCAAGAAAAGGACGATTTAAACACAAAGCGCAGCTGTCCCACACAGCTCTTGACGGAAAGGAGGCAGAAGAGACAAAGGGCCAGATTTGCAAAAATGACAAGGGGGAGACGGGTGAGCAGCTGAAAGATTCCCGGTGGTAGGTGAGAAAAAACAGAGAACCAACAAGCGTCTCCCATGTTCAGATTTTGCAAATAGAAAGACAGAAACATAGAGAGAGAAGAGAGAAGATACAGCTTGCGCACGCGCAAACTCCCCCAGTCATCCGCCGCTGGAAAAATCCGCCTTTGTATTTGTCGATTCCCCCTTAGACTCCCTCCGCAATGTCTGTGCCTCTCGCCGTTCCGCCATATTCCCTCTGAGCCATTCTACCAGATGCCAAATAGGTGGGGGGAAATGCCGTGATTTGCGGGGAAGAGCGAGATCCAAAGATCATGGTTTGGTCTATGCGCAGAAATGGGGAGAGTAAAGGGGAAAAGCAAACATCGTGAATAAACCCGTCTGATCATGTCCCTAGCATATTGCCCTCTGTCCCGGCCGTACTCCGTCATCCTGCTTCGCCTCAGAAAAAAAGAGCGCCTCCGTGCATTTAGCAGCAGCCGTTGTTGGAAGAGGAGCCGACACCCTGGCCCTGGCCGACTTGCACGCTGGGTTTGGTGTTGTTTGCTGTGGTAGTGCCCATACGCTCCTTGATCTGGCGGGCCATGGTCAGGAAAGCCTGCTCGACGTTGCTGGCGTTCTTGGCCGAAGTCTCAAGGAAGGGAATGCCCAGGCTGTCGGCGAATTCCTGTACATGTGGTTAGTCGCCCACATCACTGGAGGGATTGGGGGAGGGGTTTTGGTGACAAGAGCACTTATGCACTCTAGCGCAAAAGTGCATGTCACTGCGACCGGCAGGCTGCGAGGTGCAAGTACGAATAAACTTACTTTGGCCACGCTGTACTCGACAACCTTCTTATCCGACATATCGCTCTTGTTTCCTACCAGGAGCTTGTTAACACCCTCGGTGGCGTATCGGTCAATCTCCTGGAGCCATTGCTTGACGTTGTTGAATGAGTCCATGTCGGTGACATCGTAGACGACGCAGATGCCGTGGGCGCCACGGTAGTAGGAAGAGGTGATGGTTCGGAATCGCTCTTGGCCGGCAGTATCCCACTTGAGCGCAAGTTAGCTTTTTGAGAGTGGCGTCGGGGTGCGGGCGGTAGAAGACACGTACAATCTGCAGCTTGACCGTCTTGCCATCGAGCTCTATTGTTCGGATTTTCTGAGACAGGGGTTAGGTAATGTCCTAGGCAGAGGGGTCGGGTGAGGATGACGCACAAAATCAACACCAATAGTAGAGATGTAGGATTCAGTGTAGGTATCATCGGCAAATCGCAAGAGCAAGCAAGACTTTCCAACACCGGAATCTCCGATGAGGAGGAGCTTGAAGAGATAGTCGTATCTAGGCGGTGCATGTCAGAAAAATGTCATCTCGGATCGCATCTCGATACTGGGAGCAGAACCGGAGCGCAGCGGGCGCGAAGGCGACGACATGGGGGAACTCTGGAGCGACAGTCAGCATGAGCGGTCGTTTCCATCACGAGGTTATCGCAAAGGAGGCAGAGAGTGGCGTACTACTCGGGGTTCATGGTTGCGGATGCTCTGGGCGTCGCGGCGAGACGAGATTTGTATTCAGGACGACGACAAGACGCGGGATCTAACGAGATGAGAAGTCGAAGGCGATGAGATGAGGTTTGGAGATGATGGGAAGGATCAAGTTGGCCGCTGAGATGCAGAGGCTCAAGTACGTCAGGGAAGACAAAACGTAACGCCAGGCAACGCCAGCGCGGCACCAGCAGAGGGAGGGTGGAATGGGGCAGCTGACAGATCACGTGAGACGCAGGACAAAGGATTCTTGGACGCTTTGGGCGGTGATTATAAGAGGCTGTGCAGAGAAGATGGAGAGGAAATAATAAAATCCCCCGAATGCTTTAACCCACGATTAGGGACAATCTTACGTATGATTCTTATTTTCTGAAATGGGAGTGCACGCAATTTCAGTTTCAGGGATTTCGACACGAGTCAAGTTGGCCTGCGTCTGGTAACTACCGACTAACACTCTGTTGGAGGCTGATGAGAACTGCATTGTCCCAACTGCCCAGCCGCTCCATGATTGATTGCATATGATAAAATAAAGACAGGTTGCTTGTGTACCTGCATGCTCTCCATCATGCGGCGATTGACAAGTCTGGAGACTCTTTCGGACAGTCATTCACACAACGCAAGTGACTTGTAGGTCACGACATCAATGGGGCTATATGTATGTACCTTATGATCTAATGACGGCGTCTTCTCTGCCTCGTTGGAAGACACAACCTTTCTCCCAACAACACAGCAGTGAAAGATAACAGACAGCATGTCCTTATCGGTGGACCCGTTTCATCGTCCCCCTTGAAATATATCCTCTTGTTCCCCTGGGCGGAAGCGTTTGGGTCCCGTCACAGCGGACACAGACGCTGGGTCCTCCCCGCCACATCCCGCTGACCGACTTAGCCAACCCGGCTTTACCCATTTGCCCTCTCGAAAAAGTTCCCAAAGTGGGCTGGGCCATCCAAGCTATCGACCAACACTCACCTCACTATACAACTTGTCTCGACAGTATCCTAATTCTGTCAACATTACATGAGCCCTTCTATCCAATAATCCCACCTCGACCTCGCCTTTCATCTCATTCTAGGTCCATGAAGCTCTCCATCCCGCTGCGCTGACCACCCAATGGCCGCGCCCATTCGCACCGCACTGAGCCGCTCTGTCCGCCGCTCTGGCGTTTCCCTACGCCGGCTGTCCAACGCTCGTCCGGTCAAGGCCCAGGTCCAGCCCATTACTATCCGGGAGCCTGCCGCTCCTCCTCCGCCTTCCGATGCTGGCCTTCTTGAGAACTCGGTGAGGCGAGGGACTTTGTCGAGGACATACTTTGATGCGACGGGCGTGCGGTGGGTTGGAGTTGGCGATGACGGACCAAAGGACCCGAACAAGGCCAAGCTGGGAAAGAGTATTTTGCCCCAAGAAAGATTTCCAAGCTCAAGACAATCCAATGCTAACTTCCCACAGCTTTACGAATCCTACAAGAACGACTCCCGACTCTCCTCCTCAATCCTCTCCCCCACGACCTCCTCGCGCCCAACATCTGCCTCCACCTCTTCCCCTCAACGCACCCCCATCTCCCCATCGTCTCCGGCCGTGTCGCCTACAACGCCGCCCTCTGGACCTCCCCAATCGCTTGGAACCGCGTCCCCATCATCGGCAATGTCCGCATCGAGATCCTCGCTGAGCGTATGACCTCCGAGCCCCTCACCTTCCTGCCCCGCCGCCCTGGGGCCATACCCGAGCAGCTTGTCGTCCGCTGGTGCGAGAAGCGTAAGGAGACCAAGATCTCCGGCGCCGGCGGCGTCATTGCGCGCTCCCTGCCGTTTGGCCGCGGTGCGGATCCCGACAAGGCCTTCACGGGGCTGTTTGTATTTGACTTTGACGCCGAGGGGAGGATTCTGAGCCATACGATCGAGCAGGCGCAGGCGGGCGGCGATTGGGAGGGCGGTGTCGGTGCAAAGTTCGTCGGCCTGACGGATTGGCTTCTCGGGGGATGTAAGAACCCCAACGACACACCTATACCCATGTTTGAGCGGTTACGGAGGCGGCGGTCCATCTAGGCGTCGAAGGGAAGAAAAGGGAAAAGGAGGCGCTTTCGGGCTGTCATTAAAAGGAACGGCTCAAGAGAAAGGGGATATGGTTTCATCCGAATGGCGTTTCCGGTTAAATCTCCAATGCATGACCAGCTGTTTTGGGTTGAGTCTTTCCTGGCCTTGAATCCAGGGGACCGTGTACAACAGTGAGCCACAAGACTCCACACATCTTCTAACTCTGCATAGCTTTGTATATTACCTGCATAAGCTCATATCAATAGAATTCCAAAAGTGTCCAAGACGAGTCATTCATTGGACATGTAGACTCGGACACGGGGTCTGCGGGCACAGGACTTTGTGGTGAAATGGCTTGGTACCTTATGACTGTAGATTGTTGCTGCACAATGTCTCCAGTCCTCTAAGGGTGATGTCAAATGGTGATTGATTCTCTATGTTTGTCAGGTCTAAAGGCTCATTCATACTTCCTTGGATAGCCTTTCACTGAGTGAACATAGGAGATGAGATTGGCACAGACACCACAACTCGACTTATTCAGCACCCAAAGCCAGTGGCAGTTCTATATAACATCCCTGTGACTTTGCCGACTCTCTGAAGATCAAGTGCGCGATCAGTTGCCACGTAAGCGGATGTGTTTCGGTCGTTGTGAGACCTCAGGGCGCTGACTATAGGTAGGTTGATCCCCTTATAATTTTAATGTCACTTATAGGCAATCCTATAATTTCCAATGGACCATTGGAACTCTGTACATAACCCTCATTGCTGTGGAGTCTTTGAAAGGGAGCCGTTCTCGTGGCCAGATCTATAATAATTCTTCAAGAGTCTTGGATCGAAGGAAAATGCCTAGCAATTTCCCCCTTTACTTAGTCAACGAAGGTATGGGTTCCAGGTCTATTACTAGGGGTAGCATCATAGCTTTTGTAAAGTTCGTATATTCACGTTAGCTATCCGCCTCCCGACCACTTGTCACGAGGCTTTTAGTTCCCATAGAATCGACTCATCTTGCGTAGAGCCGTTCTCCTTTTCACGGATAGAGGGCATTTCACAATATTCTGCCCAGTAACCGCCGCCTCCTCCAGCCAAAGTACTGATACTCAGCACCCCCAAGGTCAGAACATTCCAAGCAACCATTTCCCCTGCGCTCTCCTATCTTGTAACCCCATAGCCGCACATGCCCCTCCTACAGAATGTCACCAAGATTCTCTCCCTCAAAGCCCTGCTTCGCCAGCTTCTTTAGCCGCGCCTTCTCCCTCGTCTTGTCCGCCGCCTTCTTCTCCTCTGCGAGCTTCTTCACCACATCTATATCGGCGCGCTCAAACCCAGGTGGCGGGTCGTCGTCCTTGTCAAGGTCGATCTCGCCGAGGAGAAGCACGTTCTCGCCGCGAACGAGGAAGATGCCGTGCGTTATGTCCGCGTAGAGGCCCGTCGGCCGGTCGCTGCCCATCGACTCGGGTGTCGGCGCAAAGATGCGTTCGATCGTAGATTGGAGGACGAGGTTGGCTGGTCGGATATCAGAAAACGTGCGCTCTCGAGGTTTGTTCCTCCTTCCACATTCGCGTAAGGTTGAAGGTAGGGTGCCTGAGGAAACACACCGAATTGATCCCAGCTTCTTAGCACGCCAATGAGTTTTCTCCCATCGCGCAAAGCGACCATAAGCTTCTCTGCAATTTTACCAGCCGTCAGCACACGATCCTCCCTTCTCCCTCGTTTGCTTCAGTCTATCCCAACCACAAACAAGAACGAATGGTGTCATGGTGAGCTCGTACTATCGGTAAGATCTAAAAGCTGCGCGGCAGTGGTGAACATCTGAGGCGGCAGCTGGGGCAGCGCTTGCGCGCCGCCGCCGCGTCCCTGCGGAGGGGCATCGGAGATGGAGAGGTTCTCCATTATATCATGAGGCGGAGGTATTTCGTGGTGACAAGGAAATTTTCAATTGATCGGGTGTTTATAAATCCATGGAACTTGCTTTGGTAAAGCTTACGACGTAAACATGGTGAGAAGGATTGTGGAATGGTGCTTGATGGTCAGTGTCGTTGATGCGTTGACGTTGACCTGTGATGTTGCGGACGCGTTATCGATAAGACATTGGTCACGTGAAAAGTCATGTGCTCCATATCGCGGTTGAGCTGCCCCTGTTGATGGTTTCCTTTCGCTCTGAATGCGGGGCAGATGTGAAAAGTCAATAGAGGGGCGATGAGGAATGAGGGGCACGTTAATCCATCTTGGCGGGGCAAAAATGTCAAGGAACAGGAAGGGAACAAGCATGACAAGCCTTTGGCTGCAGGTTGCTAGCGAGCGAGGTTGCAGCGGTGACCTTACTGTGCGTCATCTCATGTTATCTTGGCGATTTTTTTTCTTCTTTGTCATTATTTTGGGGTTTCTTCTCAGGGCATCAACAAAGCATTCGTAACTTGTCTTGATGCATTACAGTGAGAGAAATCGCCATGTCTATTCCAACTCTACCGCAACAGGCGAGTTGCTGGGGGTTTCTCCTTCTAGCGCCCCATTGCTCCCTGATGTTTGTCCCGGGGCCAGACCCTGTTGTTGTTGAAGAAAAAAGCAAGTAATCCGAGAGCCAACCCTAGTGTTATTTTTTCCCCCGGTCCTCGTCAAGAATCACACCAAGATGCCCTCTATCTTGATGTATGCACCGAAAATGCCGCTCAGGTATACCGCCCACCCGAATTCTTGGTTTGTGTAAAAAGAATACTCTATCATAGCCGAAAACGCCTTTGGATGGATGCACATTGCACGTTGTATGGTCTCTAGAATAAGAGAGCAAGAAAAGAGGAGGTTGAAGAATGGGAGTCATGTCTAGGACCCCGTTCCGGGTTCTTCAAGATGAGCACGCGTCTTTCCTCTCATGATGCTGAAATCGTGAGTGAGGGCTTTGATTGACACAGAAGCGCCCATCAATCCACCAGCACGCTCACTTCTAGCCGTTCGTGCGACGAGCACTGGACAAATTCCATTATGCGTACTTTGGATCCAAGGGAGGCAATTGCCGACGATGTTAGTCAACCGCCTCCAGGAACCAGAGCAAATCATGAGAAGGGGTTCGTAAGGCTATAGGCGGTTCATGGTAGACCGTTGCAACGCCTCCTGGAGCTCTGGCCTTGTCGATAGTTCTTCCCACGCCTGGGTAAAGGTGAACCACTGGCGTTCGCGCTTGTGGCTCTCAGGCCAGTTGTCGTACTCGCCGGTGACAGTGCCCTCAAAGAAGTGGTATCTTGACCGGTCTTTTGACGATTTGGGCGCACGCTTCTCATCGATGTCGCCTAGGTCGTAGTTGATCTGGACAGTGATGCCGGCCTCTTCCCAAGCCTCTCGTTCGGCGGCCTCCTGGCATGTCTCGTCCGATTCCCAGCCGCCCTTGGGCAGAACCCAGCCTTTTCGCCGGGTGGACTGGATCAACAGCACGTAGTTCTGATCGGGAGTGAGGGGCACGATGCCAGCGACGAGACGCTCACCCTTAGTGTTGTAGCCTATAAGAAAGGAAAATGTCAGTGGATCCGAGCTAGAGGTATCGGTCGAGCTATGCCAGATGAAGAATCATGGAATTGCGGCCAAAAACATCAATGATAGGCTTATCGGCGCAGTCGCAGGTACGAAATAAGTATGAGCGAAGAGAATTGACCCGGGGCGTTGGCGGCGCATGGACAGACTTGAAGATCCGGGGGAACTCAAACATGCCAAAACATTCTCAAGAGCAAAACCATAGGGAAGCGCACTAGATCGAGACTCACGTTGCTTGCTTCTGCCCACTCTAGACTCCATTGATCGGCCACCGCCTGAGTCGCCAGAGGCAGAACTCGACATGTTAGTGGTATGTCGTGGCGGCGGGTGACGGGAATTGGGGGGGGTTTCGGAGCGATTCTGGTCGGACAAGAACGAAAACACAAAGGCTCGCAGGTCTCGAATAGCGACGATGCGGACACGGCAGCTGGGAGATCCACGGAGGTAGCGGAGCGGAACAGATGTTCACCCTGGGTCGAGAG
>JABCKW010000903.1:0-14882 GCA_014824385.1 Fusarium cyanostomum
ACATACGACCATACCCATCGGAGAACTCGGGATCCCGTCCGCTCTCCCATAGATAAGCCGGTGAGGGGCGGATTAGTAGTTGGGTCGGTGACGACCAGCGAATCCCCGCTGTTGTATGTTTTTTAAGCTGCGTTGTCTCTGTCTTTCTTTTTTATAACATATTCCACTTCTATAGACAGACTATTTATTATACGGCTTAGTTATCTATACATAGTCTTTTAAATAGACTGTCTCTTTTTGCTAACTACTGTTAAGTAATAGTTAACTAGACTTAACACCTTGGGCACCCTATAACGTCTAATATCTAGGTCAGGCGAATAATGTTTCTCTAGCTTAAAGAGAACTGCTTTTAAAACTAAATAACTATTCGTTAGAATTAACATCTAATCCCACGTAGGTAATAACGCGATATACCACGATTGATTCATTCTGTAGCGTGCCGTCATCGTGAACATTAAATCAAGCCTTGGTTCCAGGTCCAGAAGCACAATAGACAACATTATTGTCTCCTGTATCTAGTAGTGTAGAGCGAAGCCATGCGCTGAATTCGGGTACTTATCTGGGAAGACGTTTAATCCGAGTGTCACTAAGTTCTTAGATTTAATATTAAATGGAAAGCGACTTTGTTATCTTTATGATTATGTTAATAGTGTTTCTAAAGACGGACTGCACGCTAGCGCCCTAATTAAACACCAAACTCAACTCACATTGATCCTAGATGAGATGGTGAAATGCAAAAAGTTTGTCTCGTGGATCAATAGCTTGTGTTCCTCGGAATAGACGCAGACCGAGTAGAAGGGGGGGGGGAATATATAAGCCATCGCCGTCCTCTCCGAGACGCTATAAGACGGCCCGGACCGAGGAAATAAACGCTAACCCTTATTTATATTATACGAGCTTATAGGAGCCAAGTCATAGTCTCACGTGCATATTCGCCAGCCTGAGGTTGCTGCCTGAGGTTAACAGCCGCTTGCTAAAAATGGAAATCTATTGTCCTTTGGTCCATTCCCAATATTCTCCAGACAAGAATGAGGCCTCTTCTGAATTCGATGCGCCACTCGCTGCGATGGGCACCACCGGTCCCGTTGCAGTTTCCAACCACAGGGTTTGCCGTGGTGAAAGATCCCATCATCCTCGAAGAGGCGCAGTTTGAAGAATTCCAGACTGGGCAGTACTACCCGGTGAACATTGGGGATATCTACGCCTCCAAATACCAAGTTCTAGGCAAGCTAGGCTTTGGGGCGACATCTACCGTGTGGCTAGCCCGCCACGTTGAGTTGGGCCGACCGATCGTGACCCAAGGCAAGCCGTGACGCTGACGTCTCTAGGGAGCACAAATACGTGGCCCTGAAGGTCTTTAGACAAGGAGTAGATCAGGATGAGATGGATGCATACGCTCACCTCAGCAAGGCCAATCCTTCTCATCCCGGGTACCGCCATGTTCGGACTGCCCTGGACACATTCAGGCTTCAACGCGGCCAAAGCCACCACCTCTGTCTCGTGCAGAAGCCAATGTGGGATAGCTGGAAGGACATGCTATGTCGAAACCCTGCACATCGATTCAGCGATACGCTCTTGAAGGCAGGCCTCAGTCAGCTGTTTCTCGCCCTGGATTATCTGCATACGGAATGCCATCTTGTCCACACGGGTAAGGCCATCTGAAGCCCTATCTACCTGCAAGCTTCTGACTCCTTTCTCAAGATCTCAAAGCCGACAACATCTTGCAAGAACTGGTGGACCAGTCAGTACTGGAAGCTTTCACCAAAGCCGAGCTTGAAACCCCGTCGGCTAGGAAGTTCGTGGACGGTGGCACGGTGTACGCCTCCAGGCGGTTCAATTTACCTGATGACTTTGGCGATGTTGTTCTCGGCGACTTTGGGGCCGCTGTCCGGGGTGATCAGAAGAGAAACCACGATGCGCAGCCGAATGTGTATAGGTCGCCCGAGGTCATGCTGATGACCGAGTGGAGTTATCCTGTGGATATTTGGAATGTCGGTGTCATGGTACGTCTCACTTGTCGACCCCATCACCCAAGATGATGACTTTGTTAACCAACTGGAAAAGATCTGGGACCTCTTTGAGGGTAGACACCTATTCTACGGGTACGACACTGAAAAGAGGAAATACACCACTCGAGCCCACCTCGCCGAGCTAGTCGGCATGCTAGGGCCTCCACCCCTGGATCTTCTCAAGAGAGGCAGACGGAGTATGGAGTTCTTCACGGAAGATGGTACGAGTTCCTGGTCCGACTGGGCGAGATATGTATACTAATTCCTTGCAACCAGGAAAATGGAAGGGCCACGTCGACGTGCCGCAAGGCGCAAGGCTCGAGAACTTGGTGACGCGGCTCGACGGCGACGAGAAGCAGAGGTTTCTGGCATTCGTGGGGGGGATGCTCCAATGGCGTCCCGAGGATAGGAAGACGGCCGCACAGCTTCTCAATGACCCATGGCTCCGGAGCTAGCAACAGGCTCTACAGGTATATGATTAAGAGTGAATAAGAGATCAGATTATATACACCATGTGTGCCGTCCTCTACTCCCTCACGTATACGGTTGTATAGCTCCATAGCAGCCACATGAAATACACCAGAGACTCCCTCGACTGATGTCCAGCCATCCATATAAGGCTCTTCACTTCTGTGCGGCATCTTTGGTACTGAATCTGGGCTGCGTCAACCCGGCGGTAATCTCCAGTTCCACCTAATTGGGAAACCAGAATCGCGATGATGGACAGCCTCTGCCCATAAACGGCGTCTCTAGAGCCTCATCCGTCTAAGTGTCTCCGTCTAGCACAAAGTCGGGCTGTAACAGCCCATTACTCTCCACTCCAAGCATAGACGGATAGATGCTGCTCTACGTCTTGGGGGTGAAGAGCGGTGGGTTGCTACCTTTGGTTGCATATGAGGCCGAAAGGTTCAAGTATGAGTGAGCATACACGTTGTGCATTTGTAAAGCCTTAGCCTGCTAGTCTCTGCTTACTCTATCTTACTTGATGCAGAGTGAATTAATCCACAAGTATCGGATCTTAAGTTTGCGGGCTATGTCGATTATATCTTAGAACACTCGTGGCAGGACTGAAATGTCGATGGACGTCTTGAAACGGGTTATCGACTCGGAGGTGAGCTGCTCATACGCCAACTTCCCCATCCATGACTCAGTGTCATGTACGGTCTAGTGGGTTGGACTTCTTGGGTGATGAATATGATGAGCTTCACCGTTGCTCCTGGCAGACTTAGATCCAATAGTCTGTCTGGTTGGGTACTAATTCTGGTGGGATTGTATGCCGCAGCTCTGATGGCCTTGGTCACACTCCTTGATCCATTCGAGAACCCTTTCGACATCGACGCTGGGTGGACTCTTCTGATTGAAATACATGGTCGGGCCCGGAAATCTATTCCTCGGTTAGTTATTGTTTTCGTTGTTGATGTCCTGTACGTTTTGGCAACTCTACCTATGCCTCTGAGGAAGAGTAGATCGACTTCACATCCTGTTTCCTCGTCTTCAATACAGCGTCATAGGCCCATTTCATTGAGGCGAAGTTTGAGGCGGCCAAGCCATTCCTGGAAGACATCGTTATCGTAACCCCTCAGCCATTCCGCGTGCTTGATACAGATCTAACAGCTCTGTACTGAGGCCGAGTCATACGATGGGTAAGTGGCGGTAGCGCTACGTACGCCGCCTTGTTTGGGATACAACGCCTGGATAGCGTTGCTGCAGATGTTGCAAATTGCCATTGTAAACTGATCAGGCTGTCGAGGAAGACGAATGTAGATATGAGGCCACAGTTTGGAGGAGAAAGACTTTTATTGGGAAAAGCCTTCCAGCCATGTTATTATTATCGTACGACACATGTCCATTCTGCGAATTATCTCAGCGATGCTGTGCCGCCCTCTCATCTTCAAGCAGGGATTCAAAGCTCGTTATGAGCAAGGAAGAGCGTCCTTCCAGCTCAGGTTAGCGTAGTGTCTATGCGCAGACTTGAAACAAGGAGTAATACTCGACTCTTTGCCATACAATCCAGCATCTGTCTTGGCCGATTCCAAATCCAGAGCGGGGAGTGAGAAATGGCTGGAGTAGGACTTCCACCAAGGTAGATGGGCGCTGAACAGAGAAAGTGTCACCATCAGTAAGACGGCGTGAACTACCTGGTTAGAATTCAAGATGATAAGATGAAATGCCGACATATATTTCCTGGATGCATTTGCCACTATTAGTTCGTTAGACCCGGACCTTGTTCTTGGGGCTGAAATGTAACATATCATACTACCAAGCTATTGTGGCTGTCATATACGACAAGATACTTATGAGGCTAAAGAAAGATATGCATCTTAATACAGATTACAAGCCATGTCAAGAAAAAACGCCGGCTGTCTAAATCCCATAGTCCTGGCCGTTCACTCATAACCCTGGCAATCTATCCGCCAAGATTGGCACGCTTATGTAGCCTCGCAGCCTCGTCGACTTTTAGATACGCGCCATCCGCCCGTCGAATCGCAAAGAGTGGAGTAGCGACTTCGGCTTGCCTCGCCTTATCAACAGCATCTAATAAACAAGTCGAAGAACAGTACTGTCTTGGAGAGACGGATGATGCGACGAGCCCAGGAGGTGTGTGGTGACTGTGTTCGTCCCAGCTTCGCTTTCGACGGCGGCCTCGAGTAGGCGACTCCTCAAATGAGGAAGCGGAAGCATCATCTTTAAGAGCATCTTGATCCGAAGGCCAGTCCTCGGCGTCATCACCGACGTCATCTTCAACAGTCTGGTCGAGATTCCGTTCAAGAGGGCTGCCGCTGCGACTTCGCGGATATATCCCAAATAGCCTCTTCTTGTCGCGAATTGCCTGCTGGTAGAGATGACAGTCCTTGGTCTCACCGGTCTCTGGATCGAAAAGCCGTACGGTCCATTTGGCCATGCCATCAAAAAGGGGAAACGCGCGCGAGTTAAAAACTGCCCAGGCGAGGCGAGCAAAGAGCAGCTCAACCGAGATGCCCGAGAGTGGCTGGAGAAGCCGATTGTGGTAAAGGTCGACCAGTTCATCCGCTCTCTGGGGGTCCAGGACGTGAATGACAAGCCGGGGTTGATCTGACTTGTCGCGTTTGACAGTGAAGACGAAGCGGCGCTGGTCAAAGAGGTAATGCAGATCCCTCCGCAGAACCAAATTGTTTCTCGCGTCGTCGATTGGCTGCTGATCAAATTGTTCCGCGCAATAGCTAGAGACGGAACATGGCCGGTGAGCTTCAGGGATCGAGTGCACAGTGACTGGGCCATCGTTTCTTACCTTCGCATCTGATTCGAGTTGAACCAGTGTCCATCTGCTGACGGAACGAGATGCGCCACTTCGCGGGCGGCGCTGTACCCCGTTATCCGGCACGTATTGTCCCTAGCCAATACGGCCTCATCCTTCCTCCTGGCGTTGATTTCGGAACCGGAGTCTATCACGAGCCGGCTCCAGAGATGCGGAAGGGTCCAGTGCGGGAACCGCCAGTGGTGGAAAGAGGGAATTACGGGATACTTGTCTGGGTAAAGGTTCAGTCACGGCACTTTAGTTCGTGAAATGCAGGGTGCATACAGGTAGGGTCTTGTTTGCCAGCGAAATAATAGTACTCTTCTTCCCGAAGGATGCCATCTTCTGGTCGCTCCGCGAGCGAAAAGTTGCCGTCGTCTCCCTTTGTAGCAAGCCATCCATCTGGCCAGGTGTTGCCTGTAACGATTCCACAAGAAATGAGAGCAAGGTCATAGTCAACTCCATCTCTTTTAGGTCCATCAACGGGAGGGAAGCGCAGGAGATCACGCTCCGTTGAAGAGTATGCCGGATGTCGAAATGAGATCAAGCCAGCCCCGTGAAGCTGGGTCCGAGGAGGCGGAGCCAGCGGAGGATGAGGGTCCATGACTATGATGCAATTTCAATCATGCTCGTGAACAATCTTTCCGTGACAGCATCATCTCGTGAGTGGCAGTAGACGCGTTGCCAGTTGTCAGCGTGTAGTGTAGTCAATTAAATTGGAGTTTCTGGTATCTATAAGCTTGTTTCCGAAATAGGAAATCGGGTGGGACAGATTAGGCGTTGTGGCGGTACATTCTATGCGGGGCTACATAATAGCCAATTGGAGTCCGTTCTGGATTTCCGGCGACCAAAAGCCCCGCGCTGATTGGTCCATTACTCACGCCACACCAGGCGACGTAACGCCAAAGCCACAACCGCTTTCAATCGATCCATACCATCGTAGGCGTTATTTAAGGGAACAGAGGAACTTGACTCGGTGGTTGACGTCGAGCTCGGCATATCGCTGCCTTACTGTTTCCTGCGTTGAGTCGATTCTAGCGGGTACCAATTGGTGCAAGAGCTTATTACAGGTCTCATATTGACGCTCGTTCTTGGACAATTAATAGAGCAGGCCAACCATAATTCAGTCCCAACCGCTAGGGTATGGTACGAGCCATCTGAAAAGGATAAAAGCTAAAGCAAAACTTTTACTTCAAGCACCGCGATAAATAGAACAAATTATAACCCACCAAATGTGTTGCGTGGTATTAGGCTGATTAAGATGCCTCTATTGTCTAGATACTATGTTCTTTTGCTATAGCAGCCCTCCAAGGAGACATAAAAAAACAGAAAGAATAATCCTCCAAGGGTTTAAATGCGATGCGATGGTTAAATTTTTTGATTGACAAGGCTTCAAAACTGTCAACTACTGGAAACCGTATGACTTACTGGGGTGCTTTCTTCGCTTACTAGGACCCGCACCAGAAACTGTGACGTGAGTGGATGATGCCTGAGGAGAGGCAACCGAGAATAAAGGAGAAGAGAGGGAGGCTCGGATGAATCCAGGAGATACCGATGTTGCGACTTGAAGGTGTTGCGCGAGAGTTGCACGCGGCAACTGACACTGGCGCTTATCGGCTCACGTCGGAGTGACTGACTAGGCGCGACCAGCAAATCTAACTACCTGCCCGAATTGTCCATCTGTTCGTCAATAAGCTAATCTGATTGGTCAACTCTGCAAATAGCCCCAGCCAGACCTGTTCTCGTCGTCTCGCTTGCGACTGGACAAGAATGAATCCGAGTCACTACAACAGAGGCGAGCAAAGGTCCCGGGTGTACAAATAGAGAAAAGCCATCAAGAAACACTGGGCTCGGTGAGTATTGTTCAAGTTATCCTGCTGTTTCTAGCAATTCGCAGATAGAAGGCTAAATTAATTGTCCCATGGCGTTTTATATGTAATGCCGAGATTGTATGCCCAAGAGCATTCCTCTTTGTAAGTGTAAAAGTGTCTAGTCTAAGAAAGGAGACAAAGGCAAGAAAGGTCGTTATCTTGATGGAACGGGTGGATGAACTTCATAGAGCTTGGCCTTGTGCCTTGCCATACTGATTATTATCGGGCGGAGAAGGAGGGCGAGCAGATAATACGAAAACATACACTATCCACTTAGAGAGCATGGTAAATACGTTCATCACGGCAACTCCCGTCAAGGAACGCCTCCCACCGCTTAATAGCCCAGAGATATCCAAAGTAATAATATCAATGCGGCATAGAGGCAAAAGGAACAGCCGCAGATGGCCATATGCACTTGCGTGTAAGTAGGAAAGTCCTGAGAAATAACTGATTATCCTAGTATGGAGATGTAAAGGACTAATTGCTGGCGAGCGGGTCGGTGCGAATGCTGTAGGGTGGAGCCTTGAAGTCAGATAGAGGTGATATGAAGAAACGGAAGTAATGTCTAATGTCGAGAGATTGAATGTCCAGAGGTGGACGCCATATCTGATGTTCAGAGACAGATTTGGTTTCCAGTGTCGAGAGGTAAAGTGTTGCTAAAGCGGGAGGCGGTGTGAATATCGTAGGGTGGAGCCTGAAGTCGAGAGATGAAGATGGTATCGAGGAGTGGAGGCGATATTTGAAGTTGAAAGGTTGGGTGTCGGGAGGCTATTACTATGTGGTGCTGAGAAATAGAGATTGTGTCGATGCTGAGAGGCAGACGTGGTGGCTGATGCTGAGAGACAGAGGGTGTATTGATACTGTGCAATGGGCCTATATGTTGAGGGATAAAAGGTGATGCTAAGTGATGGTTGTTTCATGAGTGGGGGTGATGTTGCGCGATGGGGGTTGTGTTAGATACGAAAAGGTGAGCATGAAATTTCCCTATCTTAAGAGGCAGGTACAATATCAAAGATGGAGTCGGTGTCAATATCGCAGGGCGGATCAGATGTTGAGAACTGGAGTCCGTTATGGAGAAAGCTAAGGTCGGGAGATAGGAGTGACACTAATATTAAAAGATAGAGGTGGCGTCAAGAGTTGGAAGCGATATCGAATGCCTAAACTCAGTTGATGGTGGCGAGAGTGATGTTTAACTGCGAAAGAAGCATGGAGATATCAAGCTTGAACGATGATGGTGGCTAGCGAATGCTATATCTAGACTACAACAAGTAATTGGGTTAAAAAACTCGCGTCTGGCGCAAGGATATAAGTCTTGCCGACAAGAGGAACGAACCGCGGCTGATCAATGAAGTAGGCAGTCGGCGTAGAGTATCGAGCCACTGTCGGTGGTCTTGTAATCAACAGCAGAAGCAAGGGTGCAGTTGACGCACAACTGAGCCCAGGGACATGAACATGATAGGGTCGGGAGGAGAGAACTGGCCAAGCGTGAGCAGAGGGTGGCGAGCAAGGGGCATGACGGGTCACGGGCAAATGAAGCCAAAGACCGAGACGAAGTGCAGCAGGTGAAAAAGAGTTTCAATCCATCCATCTTAGCAGTTTGGGCAATTGACATAACCTCACAATTGTATTCTTTGTTATTGTGGAAGCACCTTGCCTTTGAGAGAGCAAAGGGCAGGTTACATAGTGCGCCAGGCTGGAGGCATTCAGGCAACTCGTCCTAGCGGGCGCCAAGATCATGGGGGACGTGGTAGGTTTACCGCGTGAAAGACCAAGGGATTGACCTCTAACGGTCTTTCGTCGTTGAAATGAGGTTGTTGCCATTGCTGCTGGCAAAACATGGCCAATACACGCACAAGCGCATCTCTCCGGCAATGGCTATGAAGTTAGTTACTTTTATGTATCCGGCTGTCGAGTTGTCAAAGGAATACTTAAAGCTGACTCCGCTGGCCTTGCGCTTCGAGGTGTGTAATTGTCCCCGAGGGTTTATAGCCCTGTATCGAGGCGTCGCCGACTGGGGTACCGCCAGCTGAAAGTCTCTTTTCGAGGTGGTCCGCTCTAGATCTTGGTCAGTAGTTGAGTAGGAGGGTTGAAGTGAGTGGTCTTTTCGTGCCGTTAGAGGAATATACAAGCTTGTGCCAATTATGCAATAGTTTCGCGACTGCCGTACTCTTGAATCCTGCATCAGCCTCGACTCTACAAGTGGTGCAAGTTCTCCAGATCTTCTCCCCGCAAAGTCAATACTCTTGTTGCACCTATCACACTCACCAGGCAGTTTTGTCGCTAGTCGAGGGGGTCGTGTAAGGCTCGTGACTGAATGTAAGTCTGAACTCGCAGCTTTCAGCACTTGAGCCGTTGAAAGATCCCCTACATGTCGCAGGTACGTGCCTAGATCAGTCAGGGTATACATATTTGGGAACCGTAGACCCCCATGTCATCAAGACTTGATACATTCGTTCACTAGACTCAGAAAGAAGAGTAGCAATGCACGAACCAATTACCAGGCCCTCGTCGCGAAAACAAGTACAATATGAATACAGGTAGCCCACCCCCTTGACCAGACCAGAATAATCATGACGATACCAGAATCAGGCCAATTTCACATCATAACCATACCCTCGAATATCTTTGAGCAGCCACTCAATGGGAGTGGCATATGAGGTATCATGTGCCCCGTTACCCGTCTCAATACCACTTGTTAGGATTCCTACAACACGGCCCTGCATGTCCCAAATGCAAGATCCCGAGTCGCCTCGTCCCGAGAATGGGTATCTCTCGAGTTCCTCCCGGCTTTTGTGACCAACGATGCACAACTCCTCAGAGATGAACATATGGTCCCCGAAGGGCCTTCGCGCAACTGACTTGACTCCGTTGGCGAGACCAACTGTGAGACCGGATGTGCGGCCATGTATCGACACGAGAGTTGCTTTCTCGTCAAGGGACCGAGAGTTGAGCGTCGGGTTCCTCACCTCAACTTCTTGCACGGTCCCCCTCAGCTCGAACGTGTTCGTAAGGTCGTCGAATCTCAAGTTATAGCCGAGTTCTGCCCTCTCTTCTTCGTTGAGCTCTGAGAAGATAGCCTTCTTGATTTGAATCTCAGCCTGAGGCCCAGCTACTACCGAGTTCTTCAAATCGGCGAATGGTGTCTGGTGTTTGCCTGGATGTAGCTCAATTAGAGCCCAATCTCGGAGACGGTTCCCGTCTATAGATGGCCCAACGCCATATTTGGGCGAGAAAAGAACGTGGCCAATGATGCGTGTTCTATAGTCCTTGGCGTTCTCAAACCTCGTCTTCAGCTCCTTTGAGGTCTGCATATCGGCCATCTCATCGGCCACCTTCGACTCTCGATGTTCCCTGGCAATCCTGTCTTGAGACCAAAGGATGGAACTTTGAAGAGCGGGAATGGCGGCGTCAAAGGTTTTCTTGCCAGGCTGTATCACCAAACGGGGGGCCGTGTCGTCGTAGGACTGATCGATATTGGCAACGTCTTCTCCAAAGACCACATGTCGGCAAGTGACAGCAAGCACCCTATCTGTATCTCTTAGGCGCAGATACAAGCCCTTGGTGCCTTCTCGGCCTTGCTCATCCTCTGCGGCGCATGCGATGGAGGTCCCGAGGAATTCGGAAAGCTGTGCGCTCAAATCCACCGGCTCCACGATAGCCTCCGAAGTCAGCTTTGGGGCGGTCTCGGGCGCTTGGCTAATAGAGTTGCAATGTGATATACAGGATTCCTTTAGCTCGGCCTCGACATTATTGATGCCATGTTGTTGCAAGATCTGGCGACAGCGTAAAGCCACGGATACCCCAATCGACCAGGATGTTGAACCGGGCTTGACAGATATCAGGAGCGTGACAGGCCTTTCCACAGGCTCGCTGACGGTATGGATTCGGCGGGTATAGCCGACTCGAAGGACATCAATAACGGTCCAATCAATACCCTTAACAGCGTCTAGAATCTGCTCTCGAAGAGGGCCAGTTGAGTCATTCCAAAGGGCCACAAGCGGATGCTGACGAACAGGGTCCAGAGTCTTTTTAACCGTCCAGAAATCTTGTTGCCGGCTCCAAGGCTCACTGCTCGACCTTGCGACTAGCCTAGGCCGGCTCAAGAGACCCAGGTAGTACTCCTGAGCCTCCTCTTCACTTGGTGGCTGGCGGACAGGCTCGGCCATGGTATAAATATCCGGGGCACTTTTACTCCGCGCGTGGTTTGATTGGAGGCTCCTCCTTGGGTGAGAGCCCGACCTGCCGTACGGGTACGGTTGCGCAAGGGAGCGACGAAGGCGGCGACGAATGGGCGAGGCAGAGACGGGAGAGTGTACGGGCGAGGCAGAGGCGGGAGAGAGCGCGGCCAAAGGTGAGGGAGGAAGAATTCCGACAGGAGGAGTGGAGGACATTGTGACTATTTATACCGGTTAGCTTGAACACGTCATACGAGTGGCTGTGCCGCGTGGTTTAGGGCCGTCAGAGTTTGAGACTCACAGAAGAATAGCCACCTGAAGGTAGGCCAACGACGCACAAGAAAAGTCAAACTCAAAGAGCTTGTCGTACTCAAGTCGCGCGTCTTGGGACGGCAGCAGTTGGATCGCTTCGAATAAAGTTGGACGCCTAAAGGCAGTCGGAAGAGAACGGAGGGAGTGTGGGCGCGACGGGGAGATCTGGACCACCAGAGGTAATCCACAGTCGACGATAGGGAGACGAAAGAACTGACAACCCGAAGGTATGTCACGGCGTGTCGGTCGGCCAGTATCGATGGACACCCGAGGGTAGTCCGGAGAGTGAACGAGTTCGTCACGACAGACAAGAGGCTGGTTCGGTCGCGGGAAATTTGACGCCCGAAGGTAGTCAGTCCACTCAAGGAAGAGAGTAAAAACGGGCGGCGCGACAGGGCGAGACGGGGCGACGGGAATGTTGGAACACGAGAAAGCAATGGGAGAGGTTATCGCAATGAGTCAACTTGAGCATTATTCGCGTCTGGCCGAAGGGGAGCTACGTATCTTTGGCACCTTGCGCTGGACCAAGAATCTTCTGCATCTGCAGTAGGTACCTCCTTCTTAGTAGTGCCTGCCACCCGGAGCTGATCGGCATGGATGAGCAAGTTTTCAACCCTGAAGCACACTCTCTGGACCCCATCAACGTTTAAAAGACGAGGCTCATAATGGCCCCATGCCCGTACACGAGTCATCAGCCACACAGAGCGTCGGACTTGCGACGTGCCGCTCAATAGCACCCGTAGGCGACACAGCAAAGGGGGCAATGAAAGAGCTAGATGGTGTAACTAGCGCCAATCTTTTAATCCGTTCTTGGCTGGCAATTCGTGCTGTCGTATACCTCTTCTACTCATTCTCACGCAGTGTCCTAGCCTCAGAGCACTAGTGAACCTGCCCGGCTCAGGGGCGTGAGGCAGGATTTCGGGATAGGCGTGTGGCAGCCTCTCTATATAAACTGCCCTTCGCTCTCTTAAGGGCAAGGTACTTCTATAATAATAAAGAACATAGTTTTTCCACATTTCAAGCATTATAACCTAATGCTTCTGGAGTGAGTCAACCAGTGGAGGGTTTCGGCGGATTATGCAGCTTCATGCAGTCATGACAAAATGCAAAGACTGTTGCATGTTGACTTTGAACACAATCTGGGGTCGGCCGCTGCCAAAGGCAAGGGTCGTGCCAATGCGAAGGGTGGCCGGCCCCGGCATAGCGGAGTTGAACTTGAACTTGATGGTCATGGGGTTATTGACAGCCTTGAACAGCGCCGATTGCGAAAGCTCTTTTTCTTCTCAATCACCCTCGGGCGTCCTGAGCTGCGCTTTTCCTTAATCTGAAAGTCGAGAGATAAGCCCTCTAGTTGAGGCTTGGGGGCCATAGTTTTACGTCGCATTGAGTAGGAATGTTAATATCGCGATACGAACGCAACTATCGAGTTCTTCAGGACAAGGAGGTTAAAGGCGCTGCGAATAGCGGACAGAATAGGGATGGCACAGTGGTGGATCGGATCGATTAAATTAGGCAAGCAAGCTTTCCGCGCCTTGCAAGCGATGCCTTAATATTGGATAGGTGATCGCTTCAGCAAGTCCAACGACAGGGTGCCTTGCTCCATGGCAATGTATGGCATGCCAGACTCAGGGAAGCGAATCAACCAAACAATATGAAATGGCTGGCTTGGGTAGACTGATCAGTGGGGATAGGAAGTCGGGGCCGAGGCGCCATGCGACTCGACTGTCTGTCACTATGTGAACTCCCAGTTCTCAATTCCGCTTTTCATCCATCGGGTTACGGCCGAGCTTAGCAGAGTGAACAACAACGCGGATCAGGTGAGCTGGCAGTCTTGACGGGGTTCAGTTTAGAATCACCTCACAACACATACAGTCGCTAGATGAAATCTCCGGACGGGTGGTCCGACAGACCCAGCTCGCCAACCGACGCTCCCACGAGGCGTGAGAGCCGATCAAGTCTGGCGTGTAGGTTATTTCGAAGCAGGGACAGAGAGGTCCAAAACTACTTATGCATCGACGTTAAGACTAATCGGCAGTGTCGGCCTGTCTCGAATCCTTCGTGACCGCTATACCCAAGGAGCTCCAAGGACCTTCCGGATGCGGTGACAACTCCATATAAGATGGAATATCGCGTCTCAGCCATCTGTAAGTATCCCGACTTGTGACGAAGCGTGGCTCCTGGCGAGCCACGTTTCGAGATCGTCGAGGGTAATCGTAATATAGCAACCGCTGCCGAGGAGCGCCGCGCTTCGGTCTACTAAGCAACAATAGGAGGCGGCAACGGCATAGGTGACCGAGAATTATTAGAGCTGGAAGTATTTCACCCATTAATAAAGACCTGGGTTCCCGTGCCAGTTAAGGGGTTTCATACGTTATTAACGGGGGGATATAATACCGCGTGAATCCAAGCTAATGCCGTGGTATAAAAAGCACACGACTGGTACGAGAATGTAGCAGGCCTTAAATCGGCTTAGGAGATAAAAAGAACTAAGGCTGGTCTTTATTACCCTGGCTAATCTTAACGGCGATTAGCCTAGCGAGCGCTCTATTATTTGTTAGGGACTAATTAGGGATTAAGTTTTAAATAAACCCTATTTTCTAAAAGAATACTATAATATATAAAATTAGTGTAGCTACTATTTTATACCTAAAACCCTATTATTTTTATAGCTATTTCTTATCTAGCTAGGCCCTTAACTACTTAACCCCTCTTGTAATATAATTATAGTAAAGTTATTATAGCTATAATAATTAAGCTAGAATTTTATTACTTTTAAGCCTTAATTTTATAAGATTAAAGACGCTATTTATAGTTAGAAGATAAATTAACTATATTCTCTATATAAATATATACTAAATTAAAAAAATACCTATCTTACAGTTTTAACCTTAGTTAAGAAGGGTATTACAGGCCTAGCTAGTTCTTAATAAAGCTTTATAGCTAACCCCCTCTTAACCTTATTAGATTAGTATATAGCTAAGAGGGTTATAGCCTTATAACTAGTAAAACTAGTATTAATTAAATAAGTAAACCTTATATTTCCTTAGAAGACTAGTTAAAGCTTGCTGTAATAGTTATTATTATAGACTGCTAGTTGTAGAATAACAGCTAGGTAACTATATCTAGATAGGTAGGTATAAGCTAAATATAGCCTTAGACGGGTTAGTATTAATACCTAGACTGTTAGATAAAACATAATAAGATAATAGAGAGAAATAATAAAGAGTATATAGTATATAAG